>KV751380.1:836814-870367 GCA_001698575.1 Mola mola | reverse complement strand
ATCCACTGCACTGGTATGATCTGAAATTGACAGTTTGAAGCCATTTAGCTGGGTAGCTGTGACAAATTATGTTAGTTTTAGTCTTTAACCGGGTATGTAAATTTGCTAAATTGCATTCTTCATTATGTCACTTTCACTCTTGATCACCGCAGGCACTGTTTAGGCAGCAGTGTTGTTTTAGAAAATCGGTCTCGGCGTTAAAAAATAAAGTCGTGCTGTACAACTAGGATACACCGAGGAGGAAGCCAGTGGTGAAATGCAAATGGGCGGCTGCAGTGGACTCGGGTTCAAGGCCCTGCTGGGTAAGACTGGAGCTGGAGAGCGACAAACCATGCTGACTCGGGAGACCCGGGAGTGACGACACCAATCACCTCGCAGCGTTAACGAGAGTGGAATTACACTCTGCTGCTGCATGCTGGTGGTGGCACTCACGGTCTGACAGTGATTAGGAACTACTGTCAGGTAGATTTGGATGACGGCATGTAGATACTGACAGGAAACTGCACAGGAAAGCACAAACAAGTCAACTATTGATTCTCAGCTGGTCAACGCTAAAGAACGACGCTTCAGATAGACACAAATACGCCAAAGTACAATTGAGACACAACTGTTTGATGCCCAGTGGAGAGAGATTAAATCATCTTGGTGGCGGCAGGGTGATTCGTTCGTATCATCAAATCCCAGGCGCCCACACAGCCGCCCAGATTTGGCCCGGGGCGGGCAGCCTGTTGGTACCTGTGTTTTAATACCTCGGCCCTAACCAAATTACATCTCCCCTCTGTTCAAACAGCTGGCAATGCACGATAAAGTGCTAATCGTTTTAAACACACAAGTGTGATAACACGTGCAGACTGAGGGGAATTCTAATTGTAAAATGTGTTTTAAATTCTAATTATTAACCGTGAAGGTGGTGGCATTTTTCAAGGGTCTGGAGGCAGCCTGGTCCTGATTCACATGAGCTGTGTGGTTAATATTGACAAATAATAAACAAGTACATCTCTCAATACTTTTTAACTTCTACGTATTCTGCCGTGCCCTCCGAAGGCAGGACGCTTTAAAAATCTCACATGTGCCAAATGATTTCCTACAAAGAGCTGGACACTTGTTTCTTCGTAAACATTACAAGATGGAAATAAATAGTTCACTTGTTGGTGATCACAGTAAACATGAGACGCTGGGAGAAAGTACAGCATACAGGGAGTACGTATGGGTAAAGGACAGTGTATATGGGTAATGAGCAAATACATTGTCCGCCGTGTTGCTCTTCAATGCATTCTTAATAGTTTGTCAAAAAAGTTTGGGCTCTATGGCAAAGGAGGAATATGATATGAGGCTTTGGATGCACAAAAAATACTCGTTAGGTCAATATGTCTTCAATTTTAGAAAAAGACTACAAGATTATGTAGACCAGCACATGACTTATCCCGTAGAGGTGCACCCGTGTGCTTCACTTAGAAGTTGTGAGTACAAGAACAAATGAGAGACTCAAAATAAATGTGCCAATGTGCAGATGCACTCCTACTGAAAACCACTGATGATTTCCACTTATCAGGTAACATGAGCTAAAATAAGAGACAACTTAAAAACAAGGAGGTCACAACTAAACTGACGTCACAAAAAATCCCATGTTGTCTGACAAAAAACAGCCTGCTACCGAATCAGCCAGAGGGCAGATTGACGTTTTTAATTTAAATATTATCTCAGAAATGGGGATGTCTACACAAAAACAAGCCTATTAGCTGGCGGGGTAAGGATTTGGAACGAGCAACATATGAATTTTGTTTTTGTCATCACATGTCAGACGAGTTGTAGAATTCATCTGTAAAGAATTACATGTACTCATGTTTCTGTAATTAAGGCAGTTTCTGTGTAGTGAGTGTATTGTTTTAGTAATTGTACATTGACTTGACTACTTTTTATACCAGTATTGCACTTGACCACAAACTGCTAGACTTGGGCAGTGGAACAGCTAAATGGACTGGTAACAGCAGGACAGAAAGGCTTGATGGGTTGGTTATTGTGGGACATAGAGGCTTAAATGAACTGGTTAAAGTGAGACTGAGACTAAATTGACTACTTATAGTGGGACAGAGAAGGTAAATGAACCGATTATGAAGGGACAGAGCCAATTTGCACTTGAAAGGTAATCTGACTAGTGAAACACTTAGTGCTTTCACAAAAACACAGTGCCTGTTCAGACTGTGGTTCTGTTCTTGGGTCTGAGAAACTTAGAGCATTCTAGCTAACCAGCCCAATTTCAGACTGGTCTAGGCGGAACCAAGGTTCCCAAGGTTGAAGTCATCCGAGGGCATTACTAAATGTGCAATGCATTTTTTAATTTTGATTACAATTTGGTGTGGTGATCTTGTGAATCCTGCCTTTGCCAACTGGTCTGTGAGTTCAGCAATCAGCTTTGTTTTGCTGGTGCTGCCTTCCAGTTTCTCCTGAAACCACTGAAGAACTTCTTTCAATGTAGATTTGGTCTCCGTCCTTCTTTGTTTGTCTCTCGTCTTCCAGTTTTTGTTAACTGGCTGGCGTCAACCACCGCTTGTTTATTTCGCCGTCCTGATGATAAGATACACCCAACGAAGACGCCACTGAAACGTCACCGGAGACCTCACGGTACCCAAGGAAGAACCAGCTATTTTTTGGTTCCCGTCCGAACCTAAAGAGTTCTTAGTGTGTACGCTTGAAGCGCCGAGTGCGAGGAGTGGAACAGTCTTCAGTATGGGGACAACGGAAGGCTGCATCACCCCAGACCTCTATCAGCATATGCAGGGCACACGAAACTACTGCACTATAATAGACCTGAATCAAAACTTTATTCTGTAAGCGTCTGAAGAAACAGAGTGGAGTATGTTTTGCTCATGACACTTAAGAGTGTACAACACTGTCAGCATCAAGGTTTCACTTCCCACTAGACCATTCATGTGCTAAAAAAGAAGCACTTATGTTGGATAGAAGTACCTACAGTAACACCTGATGATTTATTTTAGCTGTGGAGCAGCACAGATGTTCCAGGCAGGTACTTTCTTAGGGGGGCGGGTGGGATGAGGGTATTTGATGGTGTTTGTCCAGGGAGAGCATAGAAAGACAATTACTGCACGAATGCGATAACGCAACTTAGCTGCACAGCCGTTTAACGATTGTTGAAAAACGGTCTCTGACCACACGTTCGTGGACAGAACTTACAACACAGTCAGAACATTTGTGTTGTGAATGTCAGCTGAGACTTTTCCGTGATGTAATATGTGACAGCGCGCCTTGACCTTGTTCTTTCCCAAGAATCACACATAAATCATACCATTATTTTGCCTGTCTTTTGCCCACAATGCTCTGAATTGGTACATTCTGCACACATCAGAGAAATGTGAACATTAACCTCAATCCCATTAAAGTGTTCTTATTAATTTTTTGTGTTAAGTGTTATCAATTCTCCAGGACACACCCACAGATGTAACCTCTATAGGTTATGTTCTCCTTTCACGTGCGACACTGTTGAACACCGGCTTCATAAACAAGATCGGCTATTCAGACACAGATTCACATAAACAAACGTCTTTTTCCATTTGTAAGGAAGAGTTGGGGGAGAGAGAGATGTGGGCTCCATGATGTAGAAAGTCAGAATTCAAAAATAGCCAGCAGTATTCCCATGACAACTATGTCCCAGCGTGTTAAAAGCTGCATTTTATGATAGCTTCTTTAGCTTCCTCATCCAACAGTTTGTACTTACGCAGCCAATAAATTTGTCATTCAGGTCACTATTACTTCAAAAGGGTGCTTGCTTTAGCAGCGGCCAAGTTTTAAATTAAAAACGTGACAGCTTGAGTAAAAACTGTTCAGCAATATATTTTCACTGTATTTCCCAAAAAGTGTTTGGGGAATTCTAAAATCTGCAGGGCTTTTCCAGGACTGGAAGAAAATATTAAACTTTGCACAAGTACAGACAACATTTAATTTGTAAAGCATTTTTGAAAAAGTTTGCTTGATTAAGAACCGAGGGAGGAAAAAAACATGTTTATTAACTTTTGAAAGCGATGATTCAACAAGTCTAAGGTAAGAAGCTGCTGAATGTGAATGAATCTTGTTGGTTAAGAAATTTTTGCTATGTCGGGCTGTAGCTATAGTGATGGTGGAGGCCATTTTGATGACAGAGGATACAGCACAGAGGTGATTTACAGAACAGGGCAGGTAGGGACAGCAGATGGCTGACACGGAAAACATGTGAATAAGAATTTGCCTCCCGCACCGGCAGAAAAACATTAAATTAATTTACTTTGACCACTTCATAAATGACTGGGGGGGGGGTTTCTTTAATTTATGATCTGTTTGACAGTATGTTTTTACGTTACGTTAAAAAGAAAATCAGACTTGTCCTTCTTTAAAAGATGGAAACTAATTTGAAAGGCATGTAGGGTTATATTATTTTTTTGGTTTAGTAAGAAAAATATGTATAAGAGTATTTGAACAACAACCTGTTGCTGCTAAACTGCTGCCTCTAGAGGTACAAAGTGGTAATACAGGACAAGACGTCAAAATGTTTGGCACCAGGCCGCACCTGTGGGACGTCACATTCTCTTAATGCTACTTCATGTGTTGAAAGTTTAAAATTGAGGATATATCTTACAAGTTGCACATTAAATAACAATGCTAATGGTGGGTACATCTTTACTGGCACTGCAGATAACAGGACGCCACCACAACCATCTGTCCCCACAGGAAACATGGCAGGGAGGGAGAGAGAGAGAAAGCGAAAGAACCGTGAAGAAAGATTAAGACTGAGAAAGTCTGAGTGGGAAAGAGCAAACAATTTCCACAATAATTAGCATCCCTCCCCACCCCCGCTATGCAAACAATGCGGCGCCCAAAGGCCCAGAGGCAAACGGGGACGTGGCTACGAGCTCTTTACGAGCTAACTTCAGGTCTCTGTTCATCTGTGCTGAATCAGTGGCAGGCAGAATACACAACAAAAAAGACTGAGCTGTGGGAATAAGTCAGAGGGAGTGGTGGGGGGGAAAGAAAATGGAGAGGGGAGGGAAAAATAGAGGATGAAAAACAGAAGGGAGGAAATGAGAGCGAGAGAAGGGCGGTAAAAATGATGAGTGAGGGAGGGACAGAAGAGCAGAGAGGGCACAGATGGTGGCAGAGAAGAAAAAGGAAAATAAGGGGAAAGGTGATAAAAGACAGCGAGAGGGTGAAGATGAAGACAGAGAGGCCCCTTCGGTTCATGGACTGCTGGGATGCACACAGCAGGTGCAGGCTGCACGCCTAGAATGCTGACGCACATGTAGATACATGCGAGGGTCATGAGCGAGTAACTGCAGCCGCTGCGTTTGCATGGAAAATTAGTGCGGAATATAACCTCACTTGTAGCCTTTAATGGCATCCAAAATAAACCTAAAGCAGGATAAAAGCAGCATTTTTTTTTTTCTCATGGCTTTGTGGAGAAAAGGTCCAACATTTCTCTTCTGGGCTGTAGGCAGACACAAACAACACACTCTACAGGACACAGTACCAAACACACACACACAAACAGTCGAGCATGCATGGAGGAAAGCGCTCTACTTTTTGGTCCTTCTCATTCTTTTTTAAAACAATAACACATTACAGCAGCTCCCCACGATGCAGAATTCAGGCAGCAAAACCAGCGTCTCCATCCGCACAAAACCGCATGTCCATCTATTGGGAAGCCTCGAGAAATCTATCTGATGCCCTCGTCACGACCTAGATGTTCTAAAGATACCAGAAAGTGTCGGGTCGGGGTGAATCAAAGGTATATGTGTGCACAGGAAAGACTCGAACCTCAATCTGCTTTCCATCATATGGAATCTATGATTTAGTAAGTGGATACAGGATGTACAAGTGAGATGCTCTTATACCTGGTTACCAGCTTAATACCTTGTTTGTTCTCAATGCCAGTGGTTCAACCGGAGTCGGCCCCCAGGCTGCGTCAGTACAGCCTGACAAGGTTACGCTGACCCATATTTTAATGCTTTAACCTCTGAACATGGCAGCAGGTATGGTTAAGATTGCTTTAGGCTCAGTTTTATAACAATCTAATGACATGTAGTGGCTCTCTCGGCTGTATAAAGGTGGCGACATGGTGGCTGTTGTTTTTAAGTGGCTCTTATGGACAATATGGACAAAATTCATAACGATATGGATGATTTCATATCTTGATAATGACATATATCACGATATAGTACACTTTCTGTAGATTCTACACAAAAAATGTCTTTGCGAAATAACTATATAACTTTCTTTTGGATAATCTTGTGAATTAAAGGGTGACTTAAGAACTGGTTTCAGCTGAAAACATTGTGTTTGAATGTATAGCTGTGCTGTTAAATGATTCAGATCCAAAGCTCGGCATCTTACTGGAAGATATTTAAAAAAAACGAGACTTTGTGTCGTAAATAGAGGTTGAAACCTGCTGCTGCAGTTTAATTTTTTCACGAACAGATCTTTTAGGCAGCCGTCCTCACTGCTCTCTCCTATCTGGTCTGCAGCAAACTTCTGCTTTCTGGACCTTTTATACCCAAACATGACCAAACAGCAGAAATAACAACTCTTTTAGCTGCAGGTTTGTCTTCATCTTGTCTTGGTTCGGCTTGTATCTTGTTCTGTGTTGGACTGTCACGTTTGTCGCTATCTGAGACCATGTGTAGTGAAAATAAAGCGCCCGTACCATAATGCACTGAGCTGCATTTGTGTATGAATGGTGTCATATAAATACATTTTTACCATCATCTGATACATACATACCTTTTTTTAGCATTATCTTTTTAACAGGATGGTAATGGCACTCTGTGCCAACCTTGTCTGGCACCTTTTTTTTGTAATTATTATTATTTTGGCAAACGCACGTGTGACTAAGCTCGAGTGTTTCTGCTCCCCAATGACGGTAAAAAACATGCAGCTCTAGATTTAAGAAATGAATCTAGCCTGTCAGCAGCACTGACAGGCTCTTTATAAATCATGTGCTGCTGTAGACAAACGTCCAAGGGATGATGGGCTAAATTAACACCTGATCATATTTAGAAAATGTGTTGTTTTTTTTGTTGTTGGACTCTGTTTACCTAGTGAGCTTCAGAGATTCAGTAAGCGCCTGTGCTTGTGAGCGCACGACACCGGTGAACAAAGCAAGACGAGGGGAGTTGCCTGACCGATAATCAACATAAACAAGTGAGCCGCAGCACTTCTTCAAAGTAACGGTGCCCGGATACAGCAGAGCAGCTCTGTAGATCAGTCATCATACACACACACACACACACACACATACGTGGAAGGCAACTGCTGCCACTGTAACACCGACACACGTGTGATCTGAAGTCTGAAGTGAGCCGCTCACCTGAAGAATGTGACAAAGAACTGCACCAGATCCATGAAGTTACTGTGCTGGGAGAAGGCGATCTGTGAAAGGGAAAGAAAGGACAACGCACAGCGTCAGGAATCTGCTTTAATAAGGCCAATCTCAAACACAAGAGGTCAGCACTAAACACTCATAAACATGCAAGTTTTGGACCAGAGTTGACCTTGCATAGCTGACACAAGGCAAACAATCAAGCAGCAGCGATACTGCTGCCTCTGCTCGCGAAGGCCAACGGTGCCCATGCGTGTATTGCGCAGTGCGGGTCATATACTGTATGTATATTTATGATACAACCTGAGCCTTTACATGCATAAATTTTACATTTCTAAGGGATCTTGAGTAAAACCATAGTCTCAACACAAGGGATTTCCAGTGTTCATGTCTTTATACGTAAATACCCGGAGGATTGGGTGTCTCTCCTCTCTGTGCTAACAGAATGCACAAGCTTGTCAAAGTGACAACACGGCAGCCGTCCGGTCTCTCAGCTGCACACAGTCTGCGATAAAAAAAAAACAACCTATCATTCCTGCACATGTGAGAAGAAATGTTCATTGTGGAATCACCACAAGAGCAATTGCAGGAACAACATCCTGTCTTAATCAAGGTTGCCAGGGGTAACGTTGGCAGAGTTGTACCACCTCCCTATTGCCACCTTCTCCTCCACCTCTCCACACTTGTGCCTCCAACACCCCCCCAAAAAAAGCCCTCACAATCAAGACATTCCTGTAATGACACAACACTGCCTCTCACTGGCAAAAAATGTGGAACTGCACCTCCTCAGCAGAATTCTCCTGACACGTCTCTTCTCCTAGTTAGACCTTCGACCAGAACTCATCAGCGCGCCTGTTTATTACTACTCTGCATTGCAGGGATTTGCATAGAATTTCAGTGAAAAAAGGGGAAAGAAGAAAAGACAAAGGCAAAAAAATGTAACTCTGTGCACCGTAGGTTAGTCTATGAATACTGATGCGATCAGGAGCTACGCAGCAAAATCCCAGCAGGTGAAAATCAGTATACAGTAAATGGACTTTACACAAGAACAACATAAAGCCAAAGGCGCTGGCCTCTGTGGTGAGTTGACAATGTGTGCGTTTTTTTCGACGGCCCAGGGGTCTAATTCACTTCACCATCTGGGCTCGCTAATGTGTTGCTGTTGATTACTGTTGGGCGCCGAACCCCTCGGTGTGTTAATTTTCCTCCAGACTGTCGGAACACTGAAGAGAATTTCACGGTGTCAATGTACCCGCAGAATAAAGCTTTTAAAAAGATGTCAGCGGGGCAGATCTCGGGGTTTCACTCAGACAAGAGAGGCTACTGGGGTTTGATTCGTCGAGTGGCGATTAGATTGCACCGCAAGTTGACCTTGTTTTTAAAGTAATTCAAATTAAAGTAATTCTTGTTTTTGTTTATCAATATACTTTATACTATAAGTGCCCTATTTACTCATATCGTGTTTTAATATTTTACCCCCTTTTTCCATATTTTAGTGCCATTGTTTTGCGTTTATGCTTCCAGTAAGAGTTTCTCACTGCTGGGATCTTTTGTCTATTATTGTACACTTGGTTATATCCTTAATATTGCCTCAAACTGTGGATATCTGAGTTAAAATAAAGTTTGAATGAATGACTGAATATCGTATTGTGGTAGAAGTCTCCTGTCTGCTGCCTTAAAGTGCGCTTCACGTTGTTTCTGGATGAAATTATGAGGTGGTAAAAGTTAAATTCACAATTTTATCTCTGTTACAGTTCAGATTTTTATCACATATTTTGTGTGAAGGGGTCCTGTTTTGTTTTTGATTATTATCGCTGCCTTTCTTGACCCCAAAATGGCCAAATATGTCAAGAAACAGTGAGACTGTAATGAAGAACGACCATCACAAGTGCCCAGGGACCAAGTAAATGATTAAAAGTTCAAAGTTTTCCAACGGACGAGTTATTAAAAAAAGAATCTTGAATGTAGTTTACCAAAGCACTACAGAGTTTCTAAGGTAATTAAAGAAAAGAAATAAGGTATGCTTGCGAGTGTACGCTGGAGGACCAAACAAGAAGATTGAATAAACAAAATAGAACACACATAGTATAAGAACCTCTGAGTAGCAGTGATTCCTCTAAGAGAAAATGCTTAGAAATATCAGAGGAGCCTTGTCAGCTGGCATTCTGACACCCGATTCGCTTTATGACAGCAGCTTAACAAAGACATCTACTTCTCCAGGTGATCACAGACTTACAATGCTCTCTTCTAATCACACAAAAGCATCTTTCAAAAACAGTTCTTCAAAAAGCAACGACAGAAGCCTACGCACTGTGTCATCGCTGGATAACTCCACTCCACAAGCAAGCCTTCTCACTCAGAAGATACAGATCGCAACACTGATTATTGACTCTATATACAGAAAAATGACAGAACAGCTCTGAAAAAGCCAAAGCATTTTGATCGCCCCCTGGTGGCTGGCTTATAAACCTCTCTGAAATAGTTTTTTTTTCCTCTAAAGATGGTTACTGTCATTTCAGATTGTTGATGCTGTGTTTAAATGTCCTTTATCCTACAGATAGCTTGTGAAAAACCATCCCTGATCAGTCTGAAGAGGAAAAAGACGCTGAGGGCTAATTAGCGATGCTTAGAATGCTAACACATGAAACTAAGATAATACTGGCTATGCTAGCAAGCTGAGTTTAATATTGAGCTCAGATTCAGTTTAAAGTTGGGGTTTGTAACTTCTGGGAATCAAGAAAGACACCTTACGGCAGCAGCTCTGTTGCCCCCCCGTCCCCGTTTCTGTGCCGTACCTCCGCCCCAGCCTTTGAGACTATCGCGGCGCCCTTGAACAAGGTTCATGGACAGTCGTTTCGACATGTTTGTCTTGATTACGCCAAAAATAAACGACATGGTCCACGGTTCATTCGGTCTAGATACATTTCTTATTATGCTCAATGAATTAGTCTAAGAAATAGTCCTGAAGCCAAAAATGGGGTAAAAGGACCCGTGGGATACATTAAGGGCACTCCCTGGAGTCCACGGCGACAGGGAAGCAATTCATTCTCATTGTAATTCCATCTGTAGATAAGACAGTGACAGAAATATGACTGTTTCACTCCTGGAGATCACATTTTCTTCAATAATGGTCTAAATTGTGTCATTTTAGGGGTTTGTGGCGAGATAAAGTCATCAGCATGGATGAGCAAGTAAAGCAAATTATGTTCATCCAAAAAAAGGGCTTAAACCCTGTTAATTTCTATCATTATTCTGAATTTTGTGCACATAAAATCAAATTTACTGTCGCTGTCTGATCTTAGCACTAATCCACCGCTGCTACACGCCGGCAAAACGGTCCAGTTCCCAGCATTCCGACCTCTCTGTGATCAGTATCATGACGCACCCCATCAGGCAGCCATGCGTGGCCTAGATAAACACGACACGAGTCCACGCAGCGGCGCAGCCAGCTGACAGCTCCAGCTGCTGCTGCTCCATGCGGGGCATTAAAAAGTGAGGCTGCTCTAATCTCTACCATATCATGACATGTTCACTAAGGCACCGAACAGGAGATCCCAGCTCTTTAAAGGTAATTAGTCTGGGCTGTGCGCTTCATTACAAACATGATTAAGTTGAGATCTATTCTTCATGGGGAAGGGAAGGTTAGGGGGTGGGAGAACTCCTCGCTGGCGAATCCCACTGCAGCTGATGTTGCTTTGATGATCGCAGCCGCTCGACGGTGACAAAGTCATCACGGAACAAACGCTGACCACTGTGAAAGGTCTCATTCTTGATGACTCAAAACGTTTTTCCTCTGCTGCAACATCTGCACCATTCACAGGTTTTGTGTATTTCATTCAGTGCGCATCAGGTGGCAATCTGTTCTGTATGGCAATAAGTGGAGATGCAGAGCTCCGCTGTGGGAGGTAGCACAACGTGTGCTGTTAGTTTAGCAATAAAAGCCGTGATGAGCGCAACAAATGGGCAAAAAAACAAACCGGCAAACTCTCCCGACCATAAACAGAGGCAGCCTTGAGCTGAGGCGGCGTGCTGAAGAGCGAGGAAAAGGAAGAGGGAGAGAGATAGAGAGAGCTCTGTGTAGCAGCATAATAAAGCCAAGAGAGGAAAAAAAAAAAGGGGGGGGGGCTTAACTTGCTGTCAGAAGCTCTGAATGCAGGATGTGTTTCAACTTAACTCTCCTCTTTGCCCTTGCACTTTCTCAGCTGCTGTTGATGAACCGTTTTCTGACACTGCAATCTCTGCCTGCCAACACCAGAAGAACGACCGCCTACCATCACACGCACGCTCACTTCGCGGCGCCGCGCTGCAGCAGATCACTGAAGGCGAGGAGAGTGAGAGAAGGCGACAAACGAGGAATGACGGGCTGTTATGAAGGAAAAGTTTAAAAAAAAGAAGAAAAAATTGATTTTGAGCCGAAGAGCAGTGGCAGAAAAGAAAAAAAAAGGAAAACAAAGAACAAGTGGAAAATGTTACCTTGCTGACGAAGGTAAAGGTAAAGCTCCATGAGTGCAAAGGAGGAAAAATGACACGATAGCTTTACTTTTCAAGGACAGGGGTGATCTTTTATATGATCCCACCCACCAAGAAAGAAGATGAGGTGGGCTTGAGGAGGCTGGTGGGGGGTGGCTCTCTCAGCTCAGCTCTTGGTTCTGCTGTGGAGCTGCACCGGAGGACATCTGGGCCCTCACAAGGCAGGACGTGGAAGACGGAGGGCAGGATGTTTATCGCTTTAGGGAGGAAGGCGGAGCTAAATGGGGCAAATCACTTGTAGAGCTGATCTGGGAGGTGCGCCGACAGGCAAGATTCAAGAAATCTATCCTCCATCACGCTGCAGACACAAATCTGCCGCAAAGTGATTTAAGCGCAAGGACGGAGCGAATTTCACCACTTTGTAAAACACATGGCTGTGAAACGGATATCACAGCAGGTCCTCAGAAAAATCTTCATAAATAAAACCTTTGTGAGTCAACGGTCAGTTTGTTGGAATCTTTTATAAAATGTCACAATGTTCTTTGAAATCAGGGTTTTAATGTGTGTTGGTTCTACAGCACTGAGACAGACGCCCTTGTCCCCATTCATGCTATTTATCACCGATATTCTCCACCATGTGGGGGTATCGACACCCACATGGGTCGCAAGATCATTTCTGGGTGTCGCCAGATAAATAAAATAACATGTTCAAAATAAAAAAAACCAAACATATTTAAGACTGAGGAACAGTTTGTTTCTCCCCCAGTGATATATAATCTGAAATAATCTGCTGGACGTTATTCGGCACGTGTGTGAGAGTCAAATTTGTGCACACGAGTAAGACTTTTAAATGGGCTTTATATATTGGCGTTGCACGTATGGAATTAAATATTTAAACAGCCCCTGAGTGGTTTTCACAGGAATGAAGGGGAAATCCTAAGAAATCTGAGTTGGGAAAAAATTTAACTCATAATATCATTTCTTATTGTTTCTCCTTAGATGTTACTCCGCTGTAAACAAGCTGCACAACTTGTTTTCCATTATTATCGGATCAAAACAAGCAACAGGGTGAGAAAGGCAAGAAATTCACATTAGGGAAGTAATGACACCATTTCATGGGATTTTTAAAGCTTCTCTGTAGTCACTTTTAAACACCAGCGTTAACATTTCTGTAATACAACAGCCTTCCAATGTCTTTACTGCCACTGTAATAGTGCTTTGTTTCAATCGATATTGTGTAAATGGTAATCAGCAGTAGAGTCTAAACCTGCTCTTCAATCAGAAGAAGTATCTTCAGTGACCTTTATGTTATCCATGAAAACACAGAAAAGCTTTTTACATCGAAGGGTTTTGTGCCATAAAAAAAATATCTACACTGTAAGTAAACTTGAACTTTACTTTAAGCAGCCACACGACAATATGCCGCTGACGTACAGTAAGAGCACTACCGGGGGACGGTTTTCCCTCCATGTGTGGGGTTCAGGGAGTTCTGCAGGGATTGTAGCTCAGCTGGATAAAAACAGCCTGCCAGCTACCGGGGGAGCGGAGACACGGCCCCATTCACGGTCGCTCACACTGCAGTGAAGATCCCGCTTCACCAAACGCAGGAAACTCTTCCACTCAGCACATTTTACTGGCCACTGCCAGCATGTACATGCTGCCATATTACCAGCCAACCATTCTGCCTACAGAGCAGAAAGCGGGCAGTCACGGCGGACGCTGACTGCTGGTCGGTGCCTGCACGTGGAAGTGTTTATTTATTTGCATCCGAGCTGCGCATGAAAACACTGCCAGTGGACACTGGACCCGTCACGTAGCATTTTGCGTACATCTGTGATCAATATGCATGAGGACATACATATTGAGAATAAGTAGTGCAGTCAGTGAATATTCAGGACAGCTGGGCCTGTTTGAGTTTGTTCTACTTGAGTAAAAGCGTCCCTTTAGCATTTCTTATGCTCTTCCCAAGTCTTTGCCTTTTATACTGAAATGTTCATGTGTTACTTAAAGAAACGTGACTTCGGGTTACAGGAAGCCAATCCAACATGTCTCTAAACTGATGAAACTAAAGCACAACAAGGACCAAGAATACGGTCGCTCCTCTAAATCATTCATTCAGCTTCATTTTCTACTTTGTTTTGAACTGTTAATTATTAACTTTGGACAATAACAATTGTAATTTCTACAAAACGTGGTTTAAAATCTTATTTGGGTGCTTTTCATGTAACCCTTCCTCAAAATGAGAGTGTGTGCATCACTTCTGACACATCGTGCAATTGTTAAAATGGAAAATACAGCAATGCTTGTCATTAACATCAACAACAGACCAGAGAAGAAGCTCACTTGAATCTTAATGGGCCAGGTGAAGTTGCTGACATAGACAAAGAACGTTATGTTCGGGCTGTTGCGGAAGTCGAAGTTCTCGTTGGAGAAGCTGTCTTTGAACTCCTTGATGTTGCTCCGAGAGACGATGGGGATCTCCTCGCCGGTCTGGGTGCCTGCTGAAAGACAGAAGGAGCAATGGGCGAAGAGCGACACAGGTGGAAACGAGAGAGGGGAATAAAAAGGAGCATGTTGATGGAGAGGTGGAGGATGAAGAGGAATGGGAGGAAGGACAGGGATAAGTCCAAAATTACACATTCAAAATTCTAAATTTAAACATTAATAATATGGTTTATCTCTATGTGAAATCACAAGTACCATCATTTTCTAACTGAATAAATGTTCGTCGCTACAGGATAAACAAATTAAGAAGACACCTCTCTCTTCATGTGTATTCCCCATTTTGTAATACACAACAAATTCTCCAACAAATAATCATGTTCCTGACAAAAAATCCTTTATGTTATTAGAGAAAAATGCATTTACAAAAGCAAGTATTCTCAGGCTGTTACCTGTTGCACCTTAACTTTTCCTTCTGCATTTACCAAAACACACAATCGGATCTGTTTCTTTTTCACACGTTAAACTACGGCCAAGCTCTGCGAAGATGCCCGGCTAGTCGAGGACAGAAGACGGCTGAGAGGCGCCTTATATCTCATTAAACTAAGTTTATTATTCAGCTGAATCTAACTTGCTGACAAAGGACAATAAAGATGGCCGACACACCAATTCCTCTCACTGCATCAGGTATTTTTGCCAACAAAAAAAACAAAACAAAACAAAACCAAACCAAGGTTTTCCTCCTCCATTTCAAAAAAAATAACCCCATCCACACACACTGAAAGTTCTCAAGAACATTTTCAGTTTTCAGTCCATAAGTGTGGTCAAATATGCACATCAAGTCGGCAGGTTGCAATATAACTAACTGCAAAGCCACGTCGGCCGATCAAAAGTATTGATAAAATAGCACTAACGATTGCGGTACACTAACAACAATGTAATATATGTGTGTGTAGGCATGCAAAAAGTCCAGTCAGCAATATAAACACAAGCACAAGTTGGGCTACACCCATCGCCTTCTATAAACAAAAGCAACAGCGCCGCACACTGATGTCGAAGGAGAAACAGACACTCAGTGTGACGTAACAAGACAATAACTTGTTTTCCTTGTCAACAAGGATACTTTAAATGGGTGGAAACCATGTTTGGGAAAAAAAATCAAAACACGTTTTTAATATGGGCAATGTCCGACTCAACATCACAGAGGCGTTTATGAGCCATACTGCCGCCCGCCACCAGGGTGCGCATGGTGGTGGCGGGGAACTCTCATGTCATCCATTCAACCATCTTTATATAGAGTCTGAGACGTACCTGTGAAGCTAGTGGCCCAGGTTATGTTCAGGTTGAAGTTCTTGGAGGCGTTTATGAACATGTCAAGATCCCGGTTTGGCTGCGGAGTGACAGAAAGAAAGAAGAAAAAAACACATCCAGCATTATCAGGATACATCAACATCCTTTTGGTCGCACGTATCATATAAATGTGCAGGAGGGAGGGGAGGAGGAGAGGTGAGATGAGGTAAATCAGAACTGCACTGTGTTACTGTAAACACAGAGCAGAGATTTTGTTCAGCACCCCGAAACCAGACTGCAGCTGTACAAACAGTTACTGTACTGCCGACGTGAGCAAATTTGCACAGCTAATGGGAGCTGAATTAGCAAAACACACATTTGAACAAGAAGAGCCAATGACGAAAATGAGAAGTATCAAAATGCTGTAAATGCGGTCATTAAGTGCCATCCGCTTTAAACAATGAGTGGGTGTAAATGACGACCTGTTTAATATTTACACTCTAATTGACAGGCTACACTTGTTAATTATTATTTGAGCAGCTATAAATCCTTATAGAACACTTTCTAAACAATGAAATATATACACTGATTTTTGACCAGATGCTGAACAGGATCGGACAAGCGTTCATTTGCTGGGAGAACATCTGTGAGTGCGTGATGGGTGGAGTTCACGCCACAAAATTACAATTCAGCCTGATCGCGCTGGGTTTATGTTACTATTCCCTATGTCTTTTTGCCTGTGCTCTGCTTTATACTTACTCTTAAGTAGCTTGATATATTGTAATATTTTAATAATGTAGTTGTACCTTGTTAGGTATTCAAGTCCCCCTTGAAATTAGATCTCAGTCTCGGTGGGACTCTGCAAATTTAATAAAGACGCCATAATGATATAATACAGCTGAGAAGTTTGCCGTTTCGTTGGTGCTTGTTTTTCCATTTGAAATTGAAATTTCTCTCATTACTTTTGATCATTTTAAAATAAAAAACTCACACATTCTCAACTGCCGCTTCCAATTGTCTCCTTTAATGTGGCGTTTTTAATTAATCAGTATGCAAATGAGGGACTGCAAAACGTCTGTGTGCTTGTCAATGCGTGCGTGCGTCCAAAAAAATGCATCCATCTCCGCTTTAATGAATTTTTCAGATAAAGCGAAGGTTGAAACGTTCCGTCGTGGATGTCTAAAATTGTGTTTCGTGAACTGAAAAACGCCACCGTCGCCATGCTGAACAGTGATGGAAACACATGATTTCACAGGTTGTCATACTGCATTTGGGGTCACTGGCTTACTTTCTTAATTAATACAATTGTGATTTGTCTTTGGAAGAAATTTGTTTTAAGAGTCACCACCATCACGGTCACTCTGGTGCAGACTGCATGCTTAATCCTGATAAAAGTGACAGCTGCTGTGGCGGTGGGGGCGTACCTCCTCAGGTGTGGCCACGAAGTTGATGGCGGTGTAGTAGCGGTCGTCCTCCTGCGACAGGCTGAAGGTGAACTGGTAGTCGATTAGGAGCGTGTCTGTTTGAAGCGATCCAGATGGAGGTGCGGAAGGGATTATAAAAGAAGAAGAAGAATGACGAGGCTTGAAAGTCACACAAGAGCATGCTTTCACACGGCACCCTGGGTGGGAAATTACACAGATTTTCTTTTTGTTTCAAAACTTTAATGACTTAAGTGGAGTGTGTGCGTCTGTGATGAATGTCGTGACAGAGGTTAGGTTACATGGCCGTGTGAAAACCCTACATTAGCAGGGGTCACTAGAATCTAATAACAACACATTACGGCTGAGAAAATACGGTCAAAGAGCAAACTATGATTATTTTGACAACTATTGTGATGTGATTCATGATCACTTTTGCATTAGAATTTTCATTTTCAGGGACAAAATTATTATTAAACACGTTTTCTTACATCTGGACAACACGATTATTTAGTCCATAGCATCTCTGCTGCCCCTGGGGTGCTTCATTATTTTACATTTATCAAATAATGGCAGCTTCTCCTGATCTGGATATTACTTTAGCCATAATGCTAAGTGGGAGCATGAAGCCAACAATTTCCCCAAGTGTTTTATTTTTCCTTTTATTGACGTGCCCGGGAAAAACTGATTTCCTTTCACACTCGGCTTCATATTCTGAACTTTCCTGCTCCTTTCTTGTAGTCTCAAGCGAGACAAACCTGTCACCAAGAAACATTTTATCATCCTGGGTTGGTAATACCTCTTTCCAACAGGAGAAACAAATATTACCGAGGGTCTACCGAGGATGCAGCTGAATCACTCAGACATCTTGTCTAACTTCCTCTTCTGCAAAACTGTAGATTTACTAAGAATAACTTTAGATATATATACTCAGTGCCAATGTCCAAAACTTCCCGAAAATTGACAATGGCATGTACCCCGCCTTCGCCCGAAGATGCTGAGATAGCCCCCCCCTCACGACCCCTAACAGGATGGATAAAAAAAAATGAATGTGTGAATATTTTTTTTCACTGAAAATAAGGTATAGACTCAAGCAATCTTTCTCAATCTTCACTGATGACCCATGAGAAGAAGAAGCAGGAACTGCATCTCTGCCTGTATTTGTCTGTGTTCAGGACGGGTCTGGGTATCAACCTCAGGCCAGTGTTATGTACTCCACAGCAGGAGATCCCCGTCTTCATCTCTGGTCTGTCATGAAGAGCTGCAGGTTCGTAGGTGAGGTTGACCGCGAGCAAGGCTGAACTACACAGAAAGCTCAGCATTATTCCATTTTTTTTGTTACCAGGGAGTATAAAAGGCTATATGGACACTAGGCCCTCTACTATCATCATATTGCACAACCCTATTTTACATATAAAAAGATTATTGAGGACAAAAGGGAGTCAAAGCTGAGGTTTATAACTTCTGGGAATCAAGCATGAGACTCCATGGAAGCAACTCCACTCCCCCTCCCCTACCCGATTCTGCTCCGTAGCTCCACCCTGCCCTTTTCGACAGTTGTTTTGACATGTCGGACTTCCTTTTTTTGGCTAGACATGTATGCAGTTACTGAAGAGCAACTTTTTCTGCTGGGATGTCCGACATTCTATCGGCCTTTCACCATCTCTAGGGACATGCATGCGCACCTCTGTAAAACAGCCAGTAGGGGCATCCGCTCTGTGAAATAACCAGTGGTCACAGATCGACTTTATAAAACTTTGAATACAGAGCCTAGAAAAGGTGCAGAACTTGATCATGTTTCATACTGTTTGAATTACAAATATTCTCAAACGATACTACAGAACCTTTGCCAAATGACGCCAAAAATAAACTACGTACCCCATCTTTAAATGCCCGGGATTAACAGATGTGCCAACGACCTATTAACATGAATATATAGGGCTAATGATAAGAGTTTAAAAAATAAAAAAAAAAAAAAAAAAAAGTAAAATATCAGTTTCTCCTCTGGCTGTTATTTCTTTTAAACATCAAGCTACTTGAGACCTACTTTGATTTAATCACCATGTAACTGCCTTCATATTGACCTGGACAAGTGAGTGGAATCAGGCCTCCCAGTGGTTTATTAATGTGCGACCTCACTCTATACTTTCACTGATTTTGGTAATTGGAATTCAACTTACAGTAGCATGTTCCTTTGAGGGGGTTGCCTTGGTAACGATTTTCGACTTCGCACCTGAAATAGAGGTGGAGGAGAGATGAAAGGCAATGAGGCAGGGACAGCAAGACGGGGAAGAAACGAAGACAGGGAGGATAAAAAGGTGAATTGGGACAATTCAATTCCTGCTAAAAAAAAAAACAATGTGGGAGGAAAAGCACACATTGCATGTGAAGCTGAGATGACACTGTTGACTTGACCCTTCAATACAATGGAAACAGAGCAACGAAAATAGGTGACAGACACCACAAACAGACACTTTATGACAACAAAAAACCTCTAAAGACCAAAATATTCCTATTTTCATACTGATGCCCACTTACTTCTCAAACTGTCATACAACTTTTTAATGGGCTTTGGGAAGCCCTGTGGTGTGATGAAGGCCAGGGTTAGGATTAGCACTGCTAGCACTAATGAACAGCTGCTGCCAGAGTGTGCCAATATTAAAAGAGACGATTCTAATGTCAAGTCTTTTCTCTTAAAATCTCCACATATTAACATGTGGCCTTGCGGATCTTTACACGTCATTTTTTTTTTTTTTTTTTTTTTTTAAAAAAATTTCTTTTTTTCCTATTTCCACTTCAAAAAAAAAAAAAAAAAAAAAAAAAAAAAAAAACACACAATCTGCTCCTCTCTTGTCCGTTTTTGGGGATTTATGGGGGGTTGAGGCTATTTCACACTCCACAACTTTTGCCCTAATCTTCCACTTGCCACCAAATTGGCAAAAGCTTCAAACTGCAACGTGAACAAAAAAAACAAACAAAAAAAAAAAAAACCAAGACTAAACCTCATGCGCCTGCTCAGGCCGTAACCGCCGGGGGCTAAGATGTGACAGTTAGACAGGCCATGCGGAGAACAGTGTCGGGATAGAGGGGGAACCGGGGTGGAAACTCACAGGTGGCAGCGGTCTCCTTTGATGCCTTTGGTGGTGCAGAAGCACTTGCCGTTGTTGGGGTTGCACATGCTGGCGTGGCCGTTACACTTGCAGGCTGAACCAAAAACACAAAACATGGAAACAGTTGAAAATTTAATTGCCCCAATAGAACATTTAACTCTACATTACCTACGCTGTACAGAAGACTGAATGAATTATACAGACTTATATCACACAAATGTGAGCTCCTTTTTGCTTTAACAGAATATAGCATGATTTTCTGTAAAATAATTTTAAAAAAAATTACACCTCATTCAACACTGACTCTTACATGTAACAGATATATGTTATGGTGTCACTAAATGCTGTTTCCCGTCCGTCCTGTATGCTCTGCAACATAGCTGTGACCGGTTGTATTGAAACTGTTGGGTGTTTCTGGCATCCCAGGATGCACTCAGATGTTCCTAATTCACGTCACTAAACATCATTACCTCGTGGTATTCAGCTGACACGCAAAAAAAATTTCAATTTCGATCAATCAATCAATTGGCCCAATGTGGTACTTTTTTATGGTCTACTAATGAAGAACTACTCGCGTTCTGGTCAGTAGAGATGTTATTGCTTAAAAAAAAAACAAAACTGTAAATCCAGAACCAATATCCCTAAATTGACACTGATACCAAGACAGTACTTCTATCAAATACCCTGGCATGCTGAACTGCCAACTCTGTCATATGCACCATGCACTTCCCACCACAGACTTTGAGCTGCTGTGGTAGTGGGCTGACAGTCAGCCCCACACCAAAACCATACCGAAAAGGGTTATTTTGAAAGCATAAATAAACGCTGGGTAAGTGGAACTTGTGTCAGCTGTTTTCACCATCGCAAGACACAGCTGTGACTTGGACCACTGAGAGAAAATCACCAAGCTAATAAAGAGCAGTCTTGTTATAAATAAATAAAAAAGGTTCATCACTTCCAATATTCGAAACAGGATTTTACCAATGGAATATTCTGCGTAAGTCCATATCTATTACCGTTAAGTTGTCACAATTTGTGTGCTTTATTAATGAGCGCATGCATACTTTGAATTGCTCTTACATTATAATCATAAACTGAGCCGAATTTTCAATGTAAAGTATCAAAATAAAATACCAGAAGTAGACTAAAATATTAGTTCCACCTAATGCCACACCGCATTTGTGCATCGCACTGGAGGGAAACAGTAGTCAAATATTTTTTAAGAATAGCTTCAGTAAATGAAGACTCAATCGGTCAATGAGTAGAAAAGATGATTCCTAAATTTTTCCCTCCTGCAGGCTGGCAGTAACAAAGCACTCCCACCCTCTGGTTTTTCTCCATCATGGCAGCCACAGGGGTTCCATGCAAACCCAACCATTGTCAGAGGGCCAAATACTCATAAAAAGCTCTCACTATCAATTCTGCAACAGAGCGGAACTTTCTGTTAAATGTTCTGACCACTCTCCAGATGTCTGGACCGCCGATCCACATCCCAAAAGACAGGCTTTTGTGTCCTGAACAGATGCCAAACGTCTATTAGGTCTGAGGACAGCTGGTGATAACAACGAGCCACACTATGAATTGCTCCTGAAGTGATATACACTTGTTTAATCTTGACTACTTCTAAGTGACACAAAGTGATTAGGTGTGCCTGTTAATGTTTGCCGTTCACCCAGAGCCAGAAAATAAGAAGCATAAACAATGACGATGCAACGCTGACAAGATGGAGATAAACAGGGAGGCTGGTTTATTGATTTGCTGTCACTGATGTGGAACTGAGTAAACATACAGTTTATATTCCAGAGGGGCATCTGGGATTACATCTCTAAAAAAGAAAAATCACAAAACAACATTGTGGCTGTAAGATATTGGTAAGCTAAATTGGATGGATGATTTGTTGTCCGATTGACTGAGTGTCAGCATTAGTCGTGGAGTGGAGGAAATCTAATAGCTAATATCCCGCGGGACCGCTTTACTGTGCTCCAAGGAAACAGGAAAACGGCCGACATAAAGCCTAACTGTACAACACTGACAAATTAAATGAAGTGGTGTCGCAGGAGGAGCGACGGCTTGATGTAGTGCTGGGCCGAGCGGCCCCGGCGGATACTCACGCTGGCAGCTGCCCCCGTTGGTCGGGTCTCCGTAGAAGCCGGAGATGCAGCTCTCGCAGTGTCGGCCGGTCGTCAGGTCCTCGCACCTCTCGCACACGCTCTCATTGACACACTGGCTGTGGCCGTTACACTGACAAGCTGAGAGTACAGCCAAACAACAAAAAGCACAAACGTGAATTTAGTTTGCTATTTTCAGAGTAAAGAAATCAGTGCCACGTTCTGTGCTGTGAGCCGATGCACGTAAGGTTTTCATGTGACAAATAGTTAGTATGACGCTGTTCTCGCCTCAATCTCTCAAGATTTACTGCGCAGAGTTATTAAACTGAGATTAATAACAATAGCCACTGCAGGCAATTTGTATCTGTTAATTTCAGATTATACTGTGACTGGGCAAACATTTTCTGATATTATTATTCTTTACAGGGGCACAGATGATTTTACACAAGGAGAACTATAAAGTCTGAGAAAAAAAAAAAACGGCTATTTTCTTTGGCTCTGACGAAAAACACAACCCTGGTGAGTAATCTCAACCTGGGAGTAACATTTTCTCCCTACTTTAACAGACAGCCTCCACTGGTCGTGTTGCAAAGGCACCTGACAGCTAAAGAGAGATGCTTTTGCATCATGGGAATTGGGAAGATTAAATCCAATGATATCACAATCCGTCGTAATAAATCTGACGTGCTTAGATAAAAAAAAAAAGAAAAAAAGAACAGCTTTCACCTCTTAACTTCCAAGAAGACATAAATTGATCTAATTGTCTCAAATTGCTGGAAGACCCAGCGATGTGTAAATACACAAGAACACACAATGACTGAGCATTAAATGCACTTTAGGTACATTTAGTTCATGAATAATGTACAACTCTCAACAGTAGTCAGCTGTTGTACTAAAGCAGTAGTATTTTTTAATGTGGCTGCAGATATTAATACGGCTTTAAATAATAGAAAAGCATTAATACAAAAGTGAAATAAAACCATTATGTTACAGGATGTTTGCAAATTGATGGCACTTTAATGTGTGGAAAATAGCAAAAAGAATATTAATAAAATGCATATTTTTATTTTGTTTGCATTTGGCTGCAATTCCATGTTTACGTATGTTTCCGAATTTTGTCTATTTTAAAAGGTTTTTTTTTACCCACTAACAGCCGGTAAAACTGCCCAACTGAACTATGATGGAAGTCTGAACCTGTCAAAATAAAATAGAGGAAAAAGATAAAGCTGTTTGCCACTGAGCTGGATCCCAGTAAAAATAAAACTTACACATTATTAAAGAATGATTAAATTCTTCCCTACCTGGGCAGTGGATGAAGGACCAGTTGTATTTGGCCTCGCTGGGGCACATGCTGGTGTTGAGAGCCGGCTGGGGGCTGGCGGGCAGGCCGGGCAGGGTGGACGGGGCCGGGACGGAGGTTTGGAAGGGCCCTCGATACGAGCCCTCGATGCACTGACCTTTGCCCGTGTTACTGGGGTCGGTGCACCAACCGCAGGCCGGCTGGTCCAGACAATGGCCGCAGGTTCTGTACCCGGAGCAGTTCTCCGCTGCAGCACAACACAGAACCCGGCAGGTTTCTCAACAGTGACAGACATTTATCACTATGAAGTATGAATTTTATATCTTACCATAAAATTAGGAGGCAAAACAGAACAAAAACTCTAAGGGAATGAAACTGTTCAACTTTCTGCAATAAAGGACATTTTTAAATCCTCATTACTCATTCCTTTCAACAGTTACAGTGGAGAAGATCAACCTCCATATACTCTCATGTAGTACGGAGTTGGAGCCAGGAGGAAATTAGCTCATCTTAGCTTAAGAACTGTGAAAACAGCGAAACAACCTTGCCTGCCTCTCTCCAAAATATCAACGCCTCTAAAGCACAACAGGTCAGCTCTCCCGGAGAATCAAATCACCGAAAACAAAGGATCCTATTTGATAAAATGAAGCAATGTGGGATCATGGGAGTTGTTGTCTGTGTTGTTTAACACCCACCAATGCAACGAAAATCTATCCTCACTAAATCTACGTGGCAAAACAATTCCCAGTTACAACAACTTACTCCTGTCATATTGTTCACCATCTTGTCATAAACATTAATAACTGAATCAATTAGTGAACAATCCATTGTGTCACGTGTGTCATTTATCGTCACACAGCTGTTGTCCTGTTTAATTCTCTGCATTTTAGCTTCATTGCTGTGTATTATCTTACATCCACAACGCTGTGTTACTGTAAAAACAAGGTTAGTGCATAGAGAGCTTGTTCTCACTGACTTTCCCTTGTGCAACTAAAGGTTTTAATTCATGATTTAATTGCCATCCTATGGGAGCGTTTGTAAAGTCAATAGAGAACTGTCAATAAGTAAATGTAGATAAAAGTTTGTTACTGTTATTAAATCAGATCAAGCCTTTACCAAAGTTTTGATTAATAAAAACACCCACAACTCTAACTTTAGCTCCTTCCTGCGACACTGCATCTCTGCCCCCCACCTGCTCCCCCTAAATATTTGCTTACATTTCCATGCTTAACTTTAACCTATTCAAGAGGTTTCTCTGCCTATGGCTGTGAGCAACAATTTATACTTAATTTACCCGCCAGGTTAAACAAATGAAAATTGGTCTCCACATCGCTGTACAAAACAAAGCAGCAGCCGCGCACCGAGTTATCAGACGACTAAACCAGATTATTAATCCCCATCTCATCTACTGGAGGGGCCACAGCTTAATGCGCTTGGCTAAATGAAGGTTATAAAAACAAACATTTATGGATTCTCTGCTCCAGAGGGCCACAGTTATTCAAAATGTTGCCTTTTAGGGCTGTTCTTAAGTTGAAGAAGATTGCAACATATGCTCAAGCGGTTGAGAGCGTTACGTGAATCGACTTCAGATTTATGATTTTATTTCCACTGTAAATTTTTAATCCTTTCTGAGATTGAAGCTCATGAATCCTGCCACGGAGAGCGGCGGTTATGCATAGCTTTCACAAAGTAATCAGAGGTTTAAATATTAGGCTGCGGCAATTCCGTGTGTCAGGCAGCAAAGTGGTTTTTCTATGGCGGCAACAGCCATTTGTTTGGAATAAACAGGACAAGGACTGGTATCTGGCATAAAAAAAAAAAAAAAAAACAGGCAGACATTTCAGTATGTTTAAAAGTAAATATTTCATGTAAGATCAACGGTTTTTTAACTCAGGCAGGCAGATAGATGGGTCAAATCAAGATAAACAATACAAGAACTTGAATATATATGACTCCATGATGTCTCAGATTTTGGTGGGTCATAGTTATTAAACAATCCGGTTGAACACTCATTTATTTCCCCTTAAATCATCATCAAGTTAAATTGTAATTTCCAGGACTAAAAATTAATAGACTTTGTTTTATTAAATGTTTTGAAAGGGTTTCATTTCAGTTTGCATGATAAAAACCACTATAAAGGGAACTGAATGCAATAAATGACTTTTCTGGAGGGTTCAAAGTAATAAAAAAAAAACAACAAAAAAGAATGAATTAACCAAGAATCCAAATGATTGTGGTAGCAGAGAGATGAAGAGATCTTACGTGGACAAGTGATCATGGTGTACCACTCCATGCACTGGCCGAAGGGGAAGGAGGCCACGTAGGCGTTGGAGTCGACGCACTGCTTCATGTTGCTGCACCACATACACTCTGAGCTGCTGCTGGTGCACTCACTGCACGTGGATCTCATGGCGCATGGTGTCCGGCACTGCTTGGCACTGTGATTAGCTGAGGTACATTTTCCCCCCAAAAAAAGAAAGAAAAGGAAAAAAAAAAAAAGGGGGTCGGAGTGAGCTTTCTTGAGAGTACGAATGCGTGGACATACCAGTGGCAGTCCGGGACTGGGACTCCTCCAATAAACATGTTACCACGTTGAGAGAGCAGAAAACAACTGATGGACAAACGCTTTTTATCACGATGCACAATGAACCTCAAGAGTATTTGGTGACTCGGAGGAGAGTGTTCTGACTGGTTTATGGAAACATCTGGAGTTTAATGATATCGGCACATTAATCTAAATAAAGGGACCAAACTGAACACGTACAGTTTGTGCTATATCATTTTTTTTCCCGTCTTCTTCTCCCTCTTTCGGCTTTACCTAGGTTTCTCTAAGAGTCGCCACAAGAAATCATCCTCGTCCATCTCTCCCTGTCCTTCTGCATCTTCTTCTCTCACACCAACTATCTGCATGTCCTCTCCACTTTGCCTCCTGCCTGGTCGCTCCATCTTCACCATCCTTCTACCAATATATTCACTGTCCCTCTGCACACGTCCAAACCATCTCAATGTGGCCTCTAACTTTGTCTCCAAAACGTCAAACCTGCGCTGCGAAGCCAATTCCCTTCTTTTTGCTAAATCCACCACCATCTGTCCTTCCATGTTCCGTCCCTTGAAACCAAACCTGCCCATCACCTCCTCATCACCTCTGTTCCCTTCACCAACATGCCCATTGAAGTCCGCTCCAATACCACTCTCTCCTCCCTGGGAATACTCTCTACCACTTCATCTAACTCGCTCCGGAATTTCTGTTTCTCTTCCATTTCACAGCCGATTTGTGAGGCAAAACCACTGACAACACTCATCATCACGCCTTCAATTTCCAGCATTCACACTCATCACACTCGTGACCCTGTCCGACACGCTTTTCCCCTCTACAACATTCTTCGCATACTCCTCCTTCAGGATCACGCAGTACAGTTTGAACCCTGCTCCAATGCTTCCAGCCTTGCTGCCCTTCCACACACAGAACATCCACCTTTCTTCTCTGCACCATGTCAGCAAGCTCTCTACCTTTGCCTGTCATCCTGCCAACCTTTAGAGTTCTTACTCTCAATCAAATAATTGTAATTTTTTTTTTAGGATTAAATATTTTATTGAATCTATCTTATTATGTATCATTATTCACTTGTGCTTATCCTGTCCTGTCCTGAGCTTGCAGCGATACCCAAATTTTCCCTCTGGGGATCAATAGAGGCTTATTACCTTATCCTAATCACCTGCATGCAAGATGCAATTAATTCTATTTCATGTTCTGTGCAATTAGGTGGAAGAAACGCGCAGATATGGGGGAATTACACTCGATATTAGTTGGAAAATATTGCTCCTCTTATTTTAAAACGGATGGCCTGCACCTTTACTGAACACCTTTATAGAGTGCTGTCACATAGCGCCATCTTGGACCGGGGAAACACTATATGAGGCTGAGAATGGCCGGTTCAGACAGACGTTGGATGAATCTAGAATGTCTCAAACAACCAGGACAGAAAAACTAGCACGTCACATCAGCTGGTTTGACAAAAAGGCTCCGATAACAAGGATGCTGACATTTTACCATTTTCACTCCTTGACAGTTGCCTATTTCTGCGACACTTAATTAAACAGTAACTGACCAAGACCACATAATGATTGCTGCATGGTAATTGTTGAAGGCATCCTTTTTTTTTTTATCTCTGTTTAGTACATATAAATCGCCATAATGTGCATTAACGCACTTTCTGACAGGATAATATGTTGTTTTACGGGTTTGATTTATCCAGTGATGTGAACTCACCCGGCCGTTCACACAGGCTGCCGTTCATTGGGTTGATGCAGCTTTGAGCTTTTAGCCCACTGGACGCTGGTTCGGCCAGGTAGCCACAGAACCCGGCGTCGGCCCCCCCCCCAGCCACTGCAGGCTAGTGTTGGTGAAAGGCGACATGTCCTCCCAGCACCAGTACGACACGTTGATTTTCCTGAGTCCCACCCACGGCGTCACCGTGGCCTTGTACTGCAAACACGTAAAGGTAAGACGGAGTCAAAACAGGAACTGAGATGCTGCTCTCTTTAATTCTTCCACAGGATCTTTGTGTGGAAAAAAAAAAATGGAAGCCCTGACCTGATGGTGCATTTTAAACTGGAAGTCTGATCTAAAGACACTATAGAACATATTCTAGACTTGTAATGAGTGTGTGTGTGTGTGTGTGTGTGTGTACTTCTATTCCAAATGAAATTTCCACCTTATATCAGATATATTTTACATTTCAAAAAACAAAAGAATGTATTAGAACAATTTTCAACATATTGATATTTTAGCATTCTTATGCTATAAGTTAAGAAGTGAAGGTATTAAAGGTTACTGTCAGTTGCAAATGTTCAGTGCTTGTTGTGTCACTACATCCATACATAAGTTTTCTTTTGAATTGCTGTAAGTTTTTTCACCTTTACACAGCAGAAATAAAAGAGGATCAAATGTTTCTTATAACCTCTTTTTATAAGCCATCCCTGATATTAAAAGCCTTTATCATTTGGACGTTTTTTTCCATTATAATCCCCTTTAGCTGAAGACTAATGTGACATATGGTGGAAGTCGGTGTGGTTGCCCCCGGCTGTAGGCATCACGTTTCACGTTTTCAAAAGCAGCATATGCAACAGTACTGTTATCCATCTCGTCTCCTATCAGTGGCCTTGCTGTTGCACTCTCAGTAAACGAGGCAGAGCTCGATCGCTCATAGACGTGAGCCGACCGTTCCGTCGGGCTTTAATTGCATTCCCTCGACTGATTGATCCTGTCTGGGGAAAAGTTGACACTGCTGCTAACAGCACGAATAGCGTCAGTGCAACAGAAAGATTGCCGCACCTGAACGGCATTTTACTGTCCTGCTAGTCAGTCCAAACGCCACTGTTAGTCCAGAGAAGCTCAGACTCATTTCAGCTCTCCCATTAGCCACAAAATGACCAACAGAACTGAATTCGAGCCATCAGGGGGGGGGGAGTGTGAATACAAAACAATTCCAGCCCAAATTTGTGTTCTCGATTCAACCGTTTTATCTTTTGTTTTTTCCCAGCATCAACGTCACTTGTGACATGTGGCTGTTCCAGGCCCTTTGTTGGATCGTAAGTGGTTTACATTTTCGCATGGGCGGCCTCAGTGAGAGACGGTGGAGGTTTGTGCCCGCTGGGCGAGCTGCACAAAGGCGAAAGCAGGACCGCAGCTGTAGACGACACCGTGTTTCATTTAAGAGCGGGCCGCGTCGTTTGAGGCTCTGCTCTTTCGCAGCACTTTTGACGCACTGGGGATTACGTAACGCTCTTCAGCGAACTCAAGTGTAGGCACTGTGTGTCCCTTAATTAGTTTTATAATTGATGACGTCGCTGGTGATTTTCTCGAAAACAATGATGTTGAGAGAGAGGGGAGATAAACCTCATATTAAAGAAGTATTATCATATTCATCACTACCATAAAAAAAATTAGAGCTCAACCGTTATGTAATTTTTGGGGCCAATTCCAATATCAATAGACTGGCTGATATACGCAACTTTTTTGCAATTAACCTTCACATGATATTATAAAACATAAAAACAAAGATATGCAACAGAGGTGGAATATTTTACTGATTAAAAATGAACTTTTAGTGTCTTAAATGACAGCAGTGGACTGAAACAGTGACCTTCACTGGTGATTTAATAATCACAAATCAGCTCAAGCATCTTTTTCTACATTTTGCTCTTTAAAACCAACTTTTTTTATTTGCATATAACTGATGTTGATAACATAAATGCCGATACCGATATATTTTTGATAGGCCAATATCGGCCCATCGATCAGGGTCTTTAAAAAAAATTACATACAATTTTATCATTTTTGGGAAAAAAATAAATTTTTTTTTTTTTTTTTTTTTAAATCATCCCATTTAAAAACAAATAAAAAGTAAATCGTGATACATACATACACAATTCAAAAGTTTTCCCCACTGCTAATGTTCACTGTTGATATTCATAATATAAAATGTTACATATTATCTGTGAATTGTAACTGAGGTCAAAGTCAAACTCTCATTGACTTAAAGTTTGATTTAGGCTCCTTCAGTCGCTGCGGCTGAGTGGTTTGAACACATTTACAGTGACTATTGAGCCAAAGCTCACGCTCGATTCAGTGGAGAGTGAATGTATGTACGAGCCTATGGTTTATTGACTGTCAGCATGACAGGCCAGGCAGGAACACATAAAAGGGCTGCGGAGGCCAAACACATATCTTCAGAAAGACAAATACATGCAGGTCTTCTGCAGTAAATCATTGTGTATCCTGCACCGCTCACAGTCAGTCAACAAGCACATTAAATGCAAAGATTAAAGCTAAACCTTGTGCGTGTCCTCATCATTCAGACGTCCATGTGTAGACATGCGACCTGCATCTGACAATATAAACAGCAGCTTGCCACCGTCAGTCGATTGCTGGGATAGATTTCTGCGTATTTGCTCTAATGGAGCGAGAGAGAGACTTCGGGGCTCGGAGGTAAGAATCGGTTAATGGAAGATGAGTTTCACGCTCACTGGTCCAAGAATCAGGGACTGAGAAAAAAGAATCAAATTGCAGATAAAGGGGCAATATTTCAAAAGCGGGCAGCTATAACAAAGACATCCAAGCGTAGAAACTCAGAAAAGTCACATTTTTGGTCATCAATCTGAGAAAAGATCAGCTCTCACGCACTTTGATTTCTGACTCAGTGTGTCAGGTCTTGTTGGTGTGTTGTCTTGCTGCCGTTTTCGTCGACACACTTCTTCACCACGGCTCTCTGTTGTTTATTCACCTGCTGTATAAATCTTTAATCTAATATTCTTACCACAACACTCATGATCTGCAGCTCCTTCAGGACAAAGTCCACCTTCTTCTGCGTGGTCAGCGAGGCCAGGACGGCGTTGTGGCTCCTGCAGGCCAGCTTGGCGTTGTCGTACGAGTCCTTGGCCGTGATGAACTTCAGACAGGAGTTTCCTACCAGATGCCACCTTTCGCCGCACACGTTTTCTGGAACGGAGGGGGACAGATGAGGGGTTGGTACTCAACAGAAGCTACAAGTTGTCAGCTGGATCCATCCTTTTTTTTATATATACATATTCACATTCTATAAATCTATCCATCGCTCTCCAAACTCCAAAGACAGAAAACTAACCTAAGAAAATAACACGTAGGTGTTATAAAAACTTCAGTTTCCCTCCGCTCACAGTTACCTGGCAGAGAGATGCACTCCTGGTTCCGGGGTTCCCACTGACAGTTCTGGTCCACGGCGCAGCTCTTGCAGCTGGTTTTCTTGTTGCAAACAAACGAGGGGTTGTCCTTGGGGCAAACTTCATACTCCATTATGGCTCCCTGGGAGGACATGAAAAACAGAAACGGGCGTCAACTTTTATAACTCAAAGTACCTATTGGTAGCTGTTCATGCTGCATAATTGACGCTCGCTCATATGGAACAAAAATGTTGTTTCATTACGAGACTTTTACAACGAGGACGTGGATCTTCCAACTTGTAATGTGTAGCAGTTTGGGGGTTTTTTTTTTTTACCCATTTTACCCATTTTTTTACCTATTTAAATTATAGATCCATAATGGAAATGGAAATGGAAAATAAGAAGATGCTTCACTTGTCCTGGATTTAATCATCACTCGGATGTGTGTTGGCAAGAAATTAGCAACATGAAGTGATGATGATACAAGTATCAAAGTTCAATAATAATAATAATAGTGTGACACAAATTTATGAGCATCTATCACTGTCACCATGCCGACCATTTATTACAAATCAATAGTTTCATTGAAAGTTAATAGAGTAACAAAAAGAAAATATTGGGATACTTGATATATTCCGACAACCATAATCATTAGTCAAATTTATAAGGTGTAATAAGTCTTAAACAGGACAAAAGCAGGGTTTACAACGATATTTGTGTATTCTTATAAACTTTTCAAAAAGCTGCCTAAGACAGAGGAGTTGATATGAGAACCAGTGGTGTCAAAACATTCATCAAGTTGGGCTTCAAAGCTTTTAACTTAAGGAAACCACTCAATTGCGACGAGCAAAAAGCTTGTATGGCTAAATTAAGTTATATACGGTACATTTCATTGCAGAGCATTCCTGTTTTCCCTGAGTAATCAAAGCAGGTATAATTTAAAAAAGAAATCTGAGAGCAAAAGGAGAATTTATCATCTCAATGTCGGATTTGCAGAGGAAAAACGCTGCATAATAAAACATCACTGTATAGCTTTACTGTTCGGAATATTCACTTTTCTCCATCAACACCAGGGTTTCTCCCAAAGGTTAGTAAACCTTGCCTACCTAAGGGAGCGAGGTGGGATTCCATAAATAATGTTTTTTATATGATGAAGCTTAAAATGTTCGTGGCAGACGCACGGTCGGCTCTGACGTGAGAGATGACGCCGTCTCGTCTTACCGGGGCAGAGGTGCAGTTGCTCCCCAGAGACAGGCACTGGCCTGAACACCACTGGCAGCTGTTTGTGTTGGCGGTGCAGCTGTAGCAGTCTGTATACTGGTCACACTTCCTGTTATCAGCATCTGCAGAATTTGATAGAATGGGATGTACTGTGTAATGGTTCGTGACAAAGCAGTGTAAAATTGCACGACAATATGGGCAAAACGGCTGCCATGAATGTGTTTTCTGTGTGACAATTGTTATGAAGGAAGCTTTTAACCTCCTCTAGATGCTTTTTTGTTTTGTTTAAGTCCTATTATACCTAGACAATGAAGACAAAAGGAGCTTGTAGAAATGCTGCTGGTGAAATTGTTATGTAAGCAGATGTACATAATTTGCGACATGTTATTAAGTAAACACGTGAAACACTTAAAGCACTCAACTTCACACGGACACTTTAGCTCCACTAAACATTGTACTAGGGTGTCTTCAAAACTTACAATATATTTTTGATAATATTATTCAAAACGTTTCATGTATTATGGGGAGTGACCTTTTTCAGGCTATTCTGGTGATCACGGATTACATAGTTACAGTGAAATATTCTAATATTTTGAGATAGCGGGGGGGTTATTCTTAAAATTATTATTATTGGAGGTCCAAATAGTAAAGAGCTTAAAATGTTAATGGATTAATTTAAGAAGAAAAAAAAAAAAAAAATCGAATCCATCACTCGATGCCTCCTGGACACAAGTTTCTTCTGAAGTTAGAGCATGAAGCCCTCGCCCCAAATTAAATGTTCTTAAAGATATTCCAGAGCACAGATTCCATCTGCTGGCACGTCTGTAGACCCACACACCAGAAAATGACACCGGCCCTGCTGGGGACAGCAAGCACACCTGCTGTTTTTGTGACTCATAGCAAACAGCAGAAAGGAGAGAATATTCAGCAGGGAGCGGAGATGTCTGCCTGAGCGCTCCCTGATGAAAACCTCTTTCCTGTGTGACACACAAAGATGTCTGTAGAACCTGAGAACCAGGACCAGCTGTGTTTATTGCCAATGTATCTGCTGCTTGTTCAGACTGATTGTTTAACTTTGTTAAAAGAAAAAAAAAAAAAAACCCAAGAAAAAAATCCAGTTAAAATTT
>KV751380.1:792561-816618 GCA_001698575.1 Mola mola | reverse complement strand
ATGACTTGTGAAAAATATTTTCTTGTGGATGTGTCATGTGGCAATAAATAAACAGAAATAAATAAAAATGTGGTATCGATTAAAGTAATAATACATCTTAAAACTTCATGCACAGAAGAAGAAAAACACGGTTGTATGACTTGTGAAAAATATTTTCTTGTGGATGTGTCATGTGGCAATAAATAAACAGAAATAAATAAAAATGTGGTATCGATTAAAGTAATAATACATCTTAAAACTTCATGCACAGAAGAAGAAAAACACGGTTGTATTGACAAAAGGAAAATAAGAACATGAGCAACAATAATCCTCCATGTGTCTTTGACCTTTCAACAGTAAACATTAGATAATTATCATCATTCCTTGCACCCCTGAAGTCAGTGTGGCGGTCAGACAGAATAATGTCTCCAGGTATTAGGTGCAGGAATTTTTAATTCTACTAATTTCTGCAGGAAACTGTTAAATCATCATGCAATATGCTGTATTTCTAGACATCACAGGAAAAAAAAAAGAACATAGACCCGTGAAGGTCACAGAAACTTCTTGTCGTGAGTTCAGACGCAGCACGTCTTCATCTCTTTCATAAACCTGTGTGTGCCTGAAAACCTGAGCCAGCACTTACATGCTATGAGAGTCTGACATCCATTCTACCTGTTATCACTCAGCACTGACGGGATTTCAGATGGCCCACAATGACTCTGAAGACTCATTTATATGCCGTCACGCAATTTGAGCCGTTTGCAATGTACAAACGTCTCTCTCTTAAACCACGGAGTGGACGGACTGTCGTCGGCTGAATCCTCCTCACTCTTATTTATTATCCATCAGCAGCTCCCGACAGCATTTCAAAATTCAACAGATCAATATATTAGTTCCACACACCACACTACTAAATAAAAGAGCGCAGAGCTCATATTTTTGCTCCTGTCTGCATTTAATTCGGTTCTCATCTGTTTGTTTCTCATCTCCTTGGAGCCTCTTCCTATGAGATTTAGAGTATTTATATACAGTGAACACACAGTATAGCGGAGGAAGGGCATCGCTGACAGACTGCCGGCTGTAATTCATGCTTCTCTTTGTCTTCATAGTCGGGCGAGTTGAAAATCGTAGTTCACTTGGGAGTGCCGGCCCTCCTCACATTCACATCATCTGATACCAAAGCTAAGCTACCTAGAGCAGATGTTTTAGGCAGCTGCTAGCAGCTAATTACTCACTTACGTGGGTTTTCCAGCTTTTACCACATCCAGACCGGAAAATAAAACAATGGCACATTATGTCAGACAGATAAATTCAACATTCTCTTTTAAGTTTCTTCTTAAAACTAACTTTCATCGCACAGCTTTTTCTTACTCGCTGGCAACTGGTGTAATTGTCAATTGTTGATTTTATCGTATTATCTTGTTTTTATTTCTATTAGATTTATTGTTTCTAACTGCTGCCTACTAGGGATGTCCCTATACAACCATAATGAAACTAACAACAATGTTGCGGTCGTATTAAAAATACACATGAAGTAATATCAATCATGCATTTTAACTGGAAATGTTGTTTTTGAATATGTTGTAGGTGCTTCCCCACACTCATACATTGACTAATTTGTTGGCCAAAAAGAAACAAAACTAAAAAGACGAATTTAGCCGATAGTATGTTTTTTCAAAATACCATCACAGGTAACGTCTGTATACGATATAACTTGCTTCATATCATCATGACAAGTTTGTTCGGATAATCATGTAGTCAAAATCTGAATCTGATACGCGTGTACAGCAGCCAGAATCACAGTTTGGCGCCACAATATGTTTCCATCTAAAAGATGGAATTTAAGATCATTTCATTTATTTCAACCCGAAGCGGAGCTGGTGAAGGTGAAAGATCTGTGAGGGAAAATGATTTTGTCCTCTTGGTTCGAGCTGGTGGCGCACATGTCCGTATACAGCAGCTTTATTGTGCTGCTTCACGGATGCTAGACATTTCTCAGCTGGTATACCTCATGCAGAGCCAGTGAGTGGCCGTATCGCGGTGTGACGGTGTTGACAGAGGGGTCGAGGGTCAGCCAGCTCCCGTTGCTGAGGTCATACCTACAGACAGAAAACAGAAAAGACCCGTGGTCAGGACGGAATAAATTTCAGAAACTCTTGAGCCTGATTTTTTCTGCTGTCAAGCATTCGAAATGAACTGTTAAAAACAACAAGAGGTCAATCATTAGCCATGGAATATGGAGGACCGTGATCGCACGTCTACCGGCACATAACAAACAAAGTGAAAATCAAAACACAAACAGTCAGCTGACAAAATCTTTGCTCGTTGTGTCTGTTGGGTTTTAAACATCACAGCACAACTTTACTGACATTCTACCACCAGACTGAATGTCTAAAGAAACTCTCATGTTGGGTGATAAGAATTCACAAGATCATTCCCATTGATTTTAGTCCTAATGCTAAAGCTAGGCTAACCTCCTGCTCTCCAGCTTTAAATTGACACTTGACTAATTGACTAATGAACAGAAGGAAAAGTTCCAGCATTCGAGAAGTAGAGCAGATGTGAGAGTTCATGACCTAAATTTTAACAACAAATCATTTTCTTGCCATCACATTTAAACACATCTTGACTTGACTTTTTATTTACTGTTATCTAATGGCCAGTCGTTGCTTTTTAACCTTATGTGACCTCGTTTAGTTAAGTCTCCAGGTCTCATCCTGACGATTCCCACGCGGATTTCAACACTCGATAACTCGTTTTAACGGGACCATCCCACAGCAGCCAGAGTCTTCCTCAATTTTGAGACAGTTGAAGGTACATTTTGGTTTAATCTGATGTATAGTGCTGATGTGTTTTGACCCTGAAATTGCATTTCATTTCCTCCCTATGGTTCGCTTTATTAAAGTGTAACTAGACTTTAGACCTCCTCGCACGTTCAGCCAACTGAAGAATTCTCCATTGTTTAGTTTAATTCCTGTCGTCTGGAAATTCAATTTTATTCAAAAACTTTATTGATGTTCAATCAATGTCCTCTATGTTGGTGCATCAGGGCTTTGAATTACATGACTCAAGATTTAACGTTGCCTTATATGACCCGTGACACTCGGCGTCAGAGAGCAGCGGCCTGTTACAGAACTGGGTTTCGATCCCAATCCATACTAACGACGGACTATCTAATCCCAAAAACACCTAACAAAGTGAAAGAGTAAATGTCTGCCATCATGCGCCTTCACTGAACGTCCTGATTCAGGTCGACTGTTTCACAAAACGCAGGGACGCTTTCGCAACCTGCACCTGTGACAAGTTAAAGATTACATGGAGAATCGCAGCACAGTCCAATATAACAATGGCAAGGTGATAAAATCAAGAAGTTGTTTTTATCTGGGAGAGTGCTCAATTACAGCCCCGTATGATTTCCCGAGGAGATAAAATATGACCTGCATGAAACCCATAAAACCAAAACATGAGCCAAGGGAATAAGTGAGTGTCCTGGGTGGGATTCAGCGTGAGAAGCACCAACCTGTCCTGTAATTTGGTTGTTTAATCACATCCTCAAGCCTGTGCCCGACAGGGCCGTCTGTGCAGGTCTGTCTTCTTTCACACAGGAAGCACTGTGGCTTTTATCTAATGGCAGTCACTGACAGTTAATTGTTACTTTAGCTGCTGGCATAATAGGTCACGCGAGCCTGTGATCATTACTGCCAAAAATGTGAACTAGCTGTGTCAGTGTCCCGCTGATGTAGTCTCGTGTAATCATCCACTCCAGACCCTACATAACCCTGTCGACAGGCAACTATAATACCCAGAAAGGAAATCAGTCATTGTATTTGGGACAAGAAAGATTTAAATTTATCAGCCACCTCAAGTTGCACTGGCTTCCTGGATTTATGACTTATGCTGTTAGCTTACAAAGCACCAAGTGGTTTAGGACCAAAATATATTTCATATCCGCTGCTGTTATGACCCATCCAGAGCGCTCGGGTCGCCTGGGACAGGCCTAGTTTCTGTCCCCAGAGTCAAAACTACACACGGAGAAGCAGCATTCGGATTTTATGACCCCACACATCAGGAACAATCTCCCAGAACACCGCAGATCGGCTGATACTCTCCGCTCCTTTAAATCTAAACTGAAGGCGGTTTTATTTGCTACTGCCTACGCTGCACTGTGGCTCTTCACATCCTTTAAGTTATATCCATTTCCAAAATCTTCAAATGCTTTTATGTCATTTTATGTTTCTTTGCTAACAATATCTCTTCTTTAAAATGCCTTTTATATTTTTTGTAAAGTTTGTAACTTTGAATTACCATGTTGTTAAAATGTGATTAGAATGTGATATACTAATAAACCTGACTTGCCTGGATGCAGTATGAAAACCGCAAAGCCAAAAAGCCAGCCAAGCTTCCACACTGATCCAAAACTCACTGCCTGACTGAGATGAATGTGCAACGTACATCTTCTTCAAAATGAATTAAGCATCTTATTAAAAATGTAATTGAATAAAATCAATTGAAAAAAAAATCTAATATTATCATTAGCAGCATAATTCCAAATTAAAAAAATCTAGAAACAATATAAAACTATGTAAGAGAAGAATGAGAAGAACAATAGGTGAGTCGGTAAAACCACATTCCCTACAGTCGCCTAGCAACAGCAGGGTTCACATCACGCAGGTCTCGGATGGGACGGGCAGCCAAATGCCAAAAATCAGAGTCAGACTTACGCTTTGACCATGTGATAGTCGGAGGCGTTGAAGACGTAGCCTCCGATGACCCACATGATGCCCTGGTCTACCACGGCCTTGTGGGAGGCCCTGGCCAAGCCAGCGTCCATGTGCTCCTCCCGGCTCCAGAAGGAGGAGTTGGCAGGAACTGAGACGGAGCAGTCTGGACCTGAGGAGGGAAGGAAACCACAGAGTCAGGCCACCACAGCAGCTCAATCAATTCAGACGGGTACGCGATAAACACAGACCGCCTTAACTGATAAATAAAGAAAAACAACTACTAACAGAACGAAACAACATAAAAAAAAAAAAAAAAAAAAATTTTTTAATGTGGCAGGCTTGTAAGAAAGCTCCTGTATCAATGAAGATTAAACTTTTACAGGCTCCATTAGTTCACTGTCTTGCTGTGAGGCAGACTTTAAAAAGAGTCGGCCGTCTGTTTTCCATGGATCGAAGATGTAGGTGAAACCATTATTGATTTCACCTCCTGGATTCTAGAAGCAAGAAGGCAGAAAAGAGGCAGAGGTTAAATGTTTTGAACCTTCAGGTAAGCGACTGATTATGCATGCTGCTGTGGCCTGGTGTTCAGCATCAGATGCGACTTTCCTAATGTTTGGATCAATGACTATTGAAGCTTGGTGGTGACGGTTGCAACTGGAAATGACTGCAGCCGGAGCTGCCGTCCCCCGTTACTGGACCTGAACGACAGCAGCAACCGACCGGAATCACTTGTGAACGGAGGGAAAAGATTGCGAGATGCCTTGTGTCGAAAACGCAGTGTTAAATTGTGCAGGTTGTTGCGCAGTTTGGGGGGGGGATGGGATTCTGTTCATGCTATCTGATGAAAGATGACAAAAAAAAAAAAAAAATACCAGAATGTAACATTGACTCATTAGTGTTTCACTCTATTTTACAAACAGGATGTTACCCACTCGGGCAGTTCCCCGTTGGTCCATACCAAAACAATGCAGAAGTGGGCATGTGACAGGAAAGAAATGTTGTGACTCAACACAATAAAGAAGGTCACTTTACCCAGGCTGCTTTTTGTTTTGTTCAGGGGCTGACATTAAAAAAAATCCCAGGGGTCTAATATTGTTCAATCCAATGGCAATATCGCGAAAAGAACTTAAATTACCTATGCACCTTGATGGCATTTCCGTATATAAAACAAACGCCTTCCTGAAAGACAGAAATTGTTGAGGGCTACACATGTGTGAAACGGAGATTAAATGCATGACCGGCTTGACTAAACAGGTATCTGTCCCTGCTGTTGCACTGAGTGATGGCGGCCAGGAGTACACTAGGCGTGCCATTCCTCCGTTAACACACCATCAGAGGGTTGTAAAGACGAAAGAAAATGGCGGTCTCTTTCTCAGCTCCTTCAGATTTGGTAATTAGATTGTGAGCATACTGAGCTGCTGATATAAGTGCAGTTAAATTAAGCAGTTGTCTTGTGCAGGCTGGAGCCATTTAAGACGTAATAGAGCGGCTAAAACACCCATCTGGCTTGATTAAAAAAAGGATACAAGAGTGCCGGGTCATCATCAAAATAAAATGACTGTATCAGAGACTCGAACAGAGAGAAGGATGAGGAAGCTGATCCTGCTAAACGTTCGTTTTAAGTCCATCGGGTGGCAGCAGATGGATTGTGGAGGCGGCGGGAGCCTCAATATTAGTGCTGGAGGCTTAGAGATGAAGAGGGTTAAATCGCCGGATAAACAGGCAAAAGCTGGATGGATAAAGTCAGCAACACTCTTCGCTAAACCTCCAACTGCTGCACTGGAGCCGATTAATGCTCGACTGCACGGGATATTTACTTTAAAGGTTGCTTTTCATATATTCCTGGTGTATTTTAGGATAGGATGGCTAGAACAGGATGTAACGCCACGATATCTCAATAATAGTACAATGTTAAAATAAAATGCCACAATTGGGTTGGATGGATAATGTTTTAATCTCATATAAGCACTGAGCTAAGATGGAGGGAAAAAAATCTAATTATATCAAAATTAAATTAATTTATATTCGGCTACACTGATGATATCACGTGAACGATTGCAACTTAAGACCTATTTTTCAGCCTTTGAGGGCTTAAAATTTCATGAAATGCATCATTTTTTGGACAGTTCCTCCAGTATGGAGTTCGGTCGCTAGGATCTACACAAATTTGTCTTTACGTAAAAATGAGAAAACTTCAGAAAAAAGCGAAAGATTGGGAAGTCAGTCCGGACAAATATTTGTTATATGCAGTATCTTCACAGGTAGTGTGTTCCACTGGAGGTACTGCACGCTTCCAGACACTTGCGTTTTTTTTCTTTTTCAAAAGAAAGATGTATTTTGTAAAATGCAAAACCCTCATAGAGCAAAAAATTATGACTTAGGCTGAAAAATACGAGACTTCCCCTTTAAACACAGTATGGAAAAAGATGAGGTGGGGTCATCAGTCAGCAGGAGACAAAGTCAACGACTCCTCACTCTTCCTATTAAAAACTAAACACTGTTTTACTGGTACTTTGCCCTCCAGCACCTTCAGCCATGCTGAGCACTCTATCAGATGACTTGACTAATTGGTTAGTTATACATTAACCTGATAAACAAGTGTCAGAAATAAGCCTCCAGGACATGTTGTTTCCATGCAGATACTGTGCTTGTCAGATAGATTTATGATTTAGCCATCTCAGGGGATAAAAGAGCTGTTCAGGCTGTACAAAAACCCAGCAAGAAGCTTACTGAAGTCAAGGAGGAGGGCTGTGCATGTGAGGGCCTGCTGAAGCAAACTCTACAGCATTGTGGTTGTTCAATCTACCATGATGCACCAAACAATGAGGTCACCAACACCCGTAAGGCCAGCCCACCTTGCCATCCCGTCTTGCACAAGCAGCTCTGGCCCTGGCATTGACCTCTGTCGGGGAATCCACAGTCAGCCAGGCAGTATGGGATGTCACAGGCTTCCCCCTTCCAGTTGTCTTCACACTCGCAGTACACCGAATCGGTGGAGTTGCCCGTACGACACTCTCCACGACCCGAGCAGTTGTTGGGACACGTATTCACCCTGGGAGCGAGGAAAGACAGAGGGATTGAAACTGGGATCCTGGAGTACAGACTATAAATAAAATATCAGGAACATCTTTGAGCGGCTGAGCGACATCTGCTTTTTGTACAGAGCTGCGCCTCACAGCCGTCTCCAGTTAGATTGACCTCAGCTTCCCCAACGTCAGACTGTGACTGGGAACGTTACGATATACAATATTGGTATCAGTCTCACAGTTTTCACAATTATCAATTCTATAGAAGGATAAAGAAACATTACACGCATTTTCTTATTAAAGGGTTTAGTATTATTATTATTATATTGGCCCTTCAAATAAGGTAAGCCTTTACCTTTTTATTGAACTTTTTAAACATATACCTTTTACTATCCACTGTAGCTGCCTATTATAATATTATTAATAATATTATAGTGCAGTATCAGCTCTAAAAATTTCTAATATACAGTAGCTGATGAAGTAAAAATGTGTTATCGTCAATTATATCCAGTTAGTTTTTGTATTGTAATGTTTGGCAATTTAAAAATAATTTCTAATGGGAGATGTGTGTGTGTGTCAGTGTGTGTGTGTGTGTGCCATTCTCTCCTTCTGAGCTGGTCAGAAACTGAAATTAAACAAGGCTTTCTCCTCTCACTGTGAACTGCTCCGATGATCCGGCATAGCTAGATAAATTTTCACCCTGATTCGGGCATACACAGATAAATGGTTATCTCAACCCTGTTTGACGTCTCGGTGCCCCTGACAGGAGGCACACCCACGCAGAGCGCAAATAGATAAAGTTTTTACAATTCTGACGATTATGAAAGCGTGACCCAATGAAACCGATACCATCCCACAGTGGGGAAATTTGAATTAATAAGGATAAACAAGAGAAAAGTGTTTTGTTGAAAACGTAACACAAGCAGTGTGTAAAGTAAACTTAGCATGTAACTGACTCAACAGCAACATTATGGTGCCTGTTTGTTGTTGTGATAATAGCTGTTGTCTGTATAGGAAAAGGTCCTAAAATGTCAACAGCGTCACTCTTACTTCATAGACACATACAATTACTGTCCACGATGGGTTGAAATCATGTGGAAAAATGCTCAAAAATAACAAAAATGAATAACTCAAATTTGGTGGTGCACATAAAACTGTCAATAATAACTTAAGAGAACCATTACTGATGGAATTATTTAAAATATAGAGGAAAACAGTGAAAGTGGCCTGAACATGTAAGATGTATGAAAACAAGCCTCCAAGCACCCACAGCAAAGATATACAATTGAAAGAGGCGTATGGAGGAAAGTATGGAGGTTTAACATGGCCGATTTTTGATGATTAATGATGTCATGCTATACGTTTCAGATAGTCAATAAATCCCATGAAAATATCCAAATAAAGTTGTCTAGGTGCCGGTCTGTCAGTCAATACTGTTGGTCAACATAGTGAACGCTGGATATTCATCGATGGTCATCAAACTCATTGGTTCCTTCTGAATATGGGAATCTTTAGACGTGAAAATCACAAACTGTACGTTTCTCTTCTCCGTCACTACTCCGTGACACAGGGGAAGAAGATATATCAGACTTATTAATGAGAAATTCATTGTTGGTCGATTAATGACTCTATGAAAAAAATAGACATTAGCCAGACTCATCCTTTAACATGCAAAGTAGTGCAAACTATGAAGACACAAAAATTCTATATATATACATATATATCTAATAACCAGACAGTTGTGGACAGTTTTGCTTTGTTTTGAAACTGTTATCGTCCGTCGAAGAGCAAAGTGAGATGTTTTTGTGTCTCCCTTCTGAAGAAAAGCATCTCTGGGAGCCAAGAGACGACACAAAGGGCCCTCAGCCTCCTTTCATGTTCCTTCAGCAGGCCTGATGGTTTGATGTTGTAGCTCCTCCACCTCTCCCGACACCAAAGAGCGGGTGCCCGGGGGGCCCGGGGGGCACCTCGCTTTCATCCAACTCTCCGGTTCTCAGCCCAACACCATGGCAACGGTACCAATGAGCAAGGGAAAATAAGCAGGGGTCCATTGTGTCCGTCACAGATGCTCATACGAGACAGGCTACACTTTGGATTTTAAACTGATTTTTGCCGTTTTAGGCTTAGATTAAAGTAACCAAGTCTGCTAAAAAGAATGTTATTTTCACACTGACTGCTTCTGATCGGACGCTGTCTTACGCTGATATATGGATGCTGTGCATCTTTAGGAAGTGAGATTATATTTTGGCATCAGTGTGGGTAGACTTTGCTGCATAAGCGTAGGAATTAGGTTTACATGTTAAAATGACCACTTACATGTCAGCGCTCGCTTTCTTAAGTGACTGAAAAGTAAATAGGAGCAAGTAAAATCATATTAAAATCTATATTTCATGGATAAGTTTACATTTCAACCACAAGAATTCAGCTGTGATTAAGTGGTTCAGTTATTCAAAAAAAAAAAAAAAAAAAAAAAAACTGCCACAAGTATGATCAAGTATTGCGACCATCCCTTGCTTCCATAGAACATTGATATGAACAACAGCTCATCGTGGCGCGGCTGTAGGACGGCAGAAGCCTGACACGGCAGGCTGAATCACGGAGCGAGTGACTGCTCAGTGTGCGTCATCGTGTCCCAAGGATGGGTGTGAATCACGCCCTTCACCAAAATAAATCTCAACGGACAGCGCAAAAGAAGCGACTGGTGCCGAGATCTTTATCTGGAGGCTCCGTGTCATTCAGCAGGTACTTCTATCCAGTGAACCAAACCGTCTGAACGCGTGCGAGGACCCTGGGAGACGCAAACCCCTGAGGCCTGGCAGCTGTGGAACACGTGCAAGCTACTATAACAACCAAAATTTCAAAACAAACGTGATGCCTGAGAATATCATTTCATTTGATTAGGAGAAAAAAAAAAAAAGCGTTGCAATTTGCTTTTATCAGAACAGAAATTTGAAACAAAGATTAGGTTTTTATGTCGTGTTCCTCTCACCTGTAGGATATGTTGAAGCCAGTCAGGTTGTAGGCAGCATCACTGAAGAAGTGTATCAAGGCGTAGCCTGACTCAGACACCACCTCCGGGACCGTCTCATTCCCATAAAGCTCCGGGACAATCAGGCCACTGCAATAACAAGTTCAAAGACTTGTATGACATTTTACTCTTCAACTAACGTGCCTCTTTGAAGGTTGGGCTGATGCTGAACGTAACATCATTTCTTTGCTAGCTGAAGGGTTTATTAGTGGTTTGTAAATGCAGAATATGATAAATACTCTTTATCATATTTCAGTTTATGCGCCAAATGATGAGCCTTTCCATTCTGGATTCCTTTGGAATAAGGCAGATTTCCCTTCAGGAGGACCACACAGAGGCTACCTGTGCTCTCATCCCCAGTAGGCGTACCTGAAGGCGGCGAGAAGCGGTGCGTAAATGGAGTCACCGTCGTACACGTAGAGGTGGTCCCAGCTGCATTCAGTGGCAAAGTGGTTGAACCGCAATCGGAGTATCGTGTTGGGCCTGGAAAACACACGCAGACGATATGTGATGTGGCTTCATCAGAAAAGCAAATGTCAGTCACTTGACGGCACCAGGTGCGAGAGAGCAAAGACGGTGGTTGTGGATGAGCTGATTAGCCTGCAAGTTGGGGCAAATAATCACTGTTTTGTACCTTTCCGAGCTTCTACCATCGAAAGTCAGCCTTTAGTCCAGACTGGTTCAACTGGGAAGCCAAACTGAAACAAGGAGGCCCTGGGAACAAATCCATGCACAAGGCAAAAAAAACAACAAAAACTGCTACTATACTTCCAAGAAAAACTAGCATTACTGCCTCACAGCTGGATGCCTGCAGGTGCCAATCAGGTTGCACTTCACTTTCATCTCTGTCTAGACTTAGACTATAAGATACGGAATGACTGATAAAAACCTTGGCCCACGTGGCACGAGCAAGAAAGTGGCGTGATTAACATTTGACCCCTGGCCAGTCTGATCATCATTCATCCTCCAGTCCAGGTGAATGTTTGTCAAGGTGTTGGGAGCCAAAAACAACACGCAAAAGACGAGAACAGTTTCCAGCCCAGACAAACTGTTTTCCCTCATATTTATGCACCGTATGTATATCATAAGTCCGATCTGTTAACGGAGTCTGAGAAACTCTGAAGGCTCTCCAAGTTCCTTGCTTAAAACATTCCTTTACATCTAATTAATTACTTGTTATGCATGAAGTATTAATATCTTTTAAAAATCCCTCAGATTCATTCACGCCGACTTGAAGGGGCTTTCACTACACGAGCAGAATAAATGGGATTTTTAGGAACATTAAAAGGCAGATTATTAACTAGGTGATACGGAAGAAACATTCACCACTTGCGTAAAGTTTCCCTCTGTGACTTTACGTTGGCAGAGAATCACAGAACCACACAAAATAACCTAACAAGCTCATATTCAGTAACATTTTATAATCTCTAAACTGAGAGGACAGAAACAAGCCTATTAAATTAGTTTTTGATGAAACATATTTCTGCAATTCTTAACGGTCCCTCGATTCTAAATTTCATTTGCAAAACGAAATCATGCCGAAGAGGAGGGAAGAAAGCAATGGTCCATTTAGCGTATTTATAATGAGGGGACAAGGCGCACATTATTTTTTTTTTTAATGGATGGAACCATCGAAGAATTCACATATCACAGCCTTATTTCACGTCTCAGTCCGTTAAAGTGACTTCAGGCCACTGCAGACGGGTGAACACAAACCCCCCTTTAACGTATTCTTGTCATTTTGACGTCTCACTGCATTAACTTCCTGTAATTAACAGGTAGAGGTCTGAAGGCAGCATATAAAACTCCCATTACAACGTGATGGAAACGTTGGACGACGGGGTGGTCTGGCGATTAGGGAGGCCATCCAGGAGGAAGGAGGTCAGAAGTTAAAAACCATCTAATATCTGCACATCTTGGCCAAGAGAACATGAGTTTGACCCGCTGAGTGCGAACCAAGTCACCCACAGTTAATCTGCCTGGAGGAGAACTTTGGCTAAATGCCGAAAATGCAAACGTAATCACAGAATTTACGGTTTGGACGAGGTGAAGCCAAAAAAAGGGAGAATCTTCGCTCTGTATCGATACTCGTCGGCAGGGTTCTGCTGACTAAAACAATAGAGAAGGAGTACTGAACCCCTCGTAGCCACTTTGCCATTCAATTCCATCAATCATGTTGGAAATACTGTAAATTCCCTGACTGGATTGGAATGGATGGAGTGTATCAATCATTACGAGCACACCTGAAATATTGAGTTGCAGCCCCAGATTTCACAGTTCATTTCTCAACTGTCTCAAGCTTTTAATGTAGCATGTCAACAGTCTTTGTTCTTACAGATCAGATGTGTTGGTTGTTTGCCCAGGATGATGTATGGGGCAAAGATATTTGACCACCTCAAAAGATCACTTGACAGATCTATTTGTATTCCTAACTAAACTATGTGCAAGAATTTTAAACTGTCCGTGCAAAAGTGAAATATTTCCTCAACTCAGCAGCAAAAAGTATGCAAAGAGTAGGATCATTGCTGTAATGTCCGGTTGGATCTGCACTCTACTTACTGTCCCTCTATCAGCCAGGTGCACTTGGTCTTGTACTTGTAGTTGCCTGCACCATCAGTAAGAAAACCAGAGGGTCCCGTCAACCTGAAAGAAAGGAGGAGGAACGAAGTTCAAGGTTGCAAATGAAGATCTAACAGAAAGAAATACAGGAAACTGTGTCCTCTAATGCGGGTCTGAGCCTGTTACTGATGACATTAACAGAGCTTTGAGCAATTTGTCCCAATGAATTTAATTTACTGATTTTTGGTTATCGACACATTTACAATTTGACGTGACCAGAATTAGACTGTGAAAAAAAACACTGGGGTCCTGTAAATTAAACTGGCCCATACCTGCAACCAGAGCTGACCTTATAAACTACTCTACTATACTCTGCACAGAAGCAAGTGTTAACACTGGAGTAATTCAGCCACACGTGTTTGAGCCAGACTCAGATTCCCAGAAAGAAGAGGAGGAGCTACATGTGCAAGGTCACCTACAAGTTGATGCACCAGAAGTTAAGAACTGGTTAAGTTTCAGTTCTTAAGGTGAGTTGTTTGTCATGATGTGTGTAAGAGTGGGTTAAAAATCATCATATGTTATGATTAATCGTCGACTCTATAAATTGTCAAAAAAAATAGTGATCATTTTTTTCAGATCAAAAAGTAACGTCTTTAAACGTCAAAGATAAAACAGCAAATCCTGACATTCAATAAGATGTCAACAAATGTTTGAGAATTTTGCATAAAATGGGACTGAAACAATTATTCGATAAAAAAAAAAAAAAACAAAAAAGACAATTTTCTTTTAATCAACTAATGGATTAATTGTTGCAGCTCTAGTGCTAAGTTTTGTCACGGAGGTAAGAGAAGGTAGGTCTAATAGGCCTTGGCTTCAACCTACCTTTCAGATCTTATGAATTCTATTAAATGAGTGTATTAAATGATGAAAATGAATCATTTGCAGCTCTAAATGTCATTTATACATGTCCAGCCAAGGTTTCTAGCTCAATTGGTCAGAGCATTAATCCATTTGGCGTCTGTTTCTTGTCATTATATAAAATACAGAGAGAATACACAGGCTGTAGTTATCATTTCTGAGAAAGTTCCGCTGTTAACAATAAGGAAAAAAAATGATACTTGTTACTCAAGAGCTAAAAACAGCGCAGGTTAACATTAACTTCTCACACTTTGCTATATATTTCCTGCAGCTCTGTGACTGAGCCAGCAGCAAATGGGTCAGCTGAGGAGACGAGAATGATTAAAGTTCACAGCAAACTCTTATGCAAGGTGGACGCCAAAAAAGGGCAACGGGACGACACGGTGGTAGCACAGCAACGTGTCAGTCCTTTGTCGTTGCCTGATCAATCCCGGCTTGATGACACAGCAGAAATGCAAACGGGGCACTTAGATCGTATCATTACTAATGTAGGTCTCAGGGCGTGATCACTCGAACACACCCCGTCATGTTTCAAAACAGTGTCTGTGTCAAACTTAAAAGCTGAATCATCCTAAAGATTTGCTTTTATTTATATTACAAAAAAAAAAAAAAAAAAAAAAGCTTTGATGTTTTGACAAAACATTAATGTCTCTCAAAATAATGTGGATTTATTTTAAGACAAATTTTCACAATTTAGCCCACAAAAGATAAAATATGTTTACAAAAAGATAAACTTCAGCTAAGTTCCCTTTTGTTTATTTTTTTTTTTGTAACTAAGCAACAAGTGTGCTGCTGACACACAGGCTGCAGATAGTCCAGACTGTCTGGGCCGAGAAGCACAAGGTCCAAGACCAAGGCTGTTGTTAACTTCAATTTACACGCCAAACATGCGAGTCCATCACAGCAATGATGTGCACGTTTTCTCTTTATCAGCTTCTGCTTCGTCTCCAATAATGAGCATTTCAACCTAACAACCAGATTCCATTTGTGAAGAGAAACTGAACTTGTGAGAGAGACGGAGCGTGGCTTTGCTGAACATGACTCACTGTTTGTGCTTAAGAGAGCATTTTCAGCCAGGCCTCTCCTCCGGGCGCGTCTCGGCACTGAGCTAACGAGGAACGCCAACGCTGTAATTACAGCCCTGTCTCGGCGCTAATACAGCAGCAGCAGCAGCAGTCGTCTGCAGGGACTCTCAGCTCTCCTGGCAGCAGAGAAACAGAGCTCCCTCAGAAGGTGAGGGGCTCCAGACCCTCAGCCACTGACAATCCCATAACTCACACCGAGGTGGGGACTTGTCAAATTCTTTATCCTTGGTTCATTTTGCCCTTTGGAGAACAAAATAAACTGTATTACTGCTACTAAGACAAACATTTTTTTTGAAAGAGTTACAGATCAGTAGAGACCACATTATGTCAAGAATCCAACAGAGTGAGATCCATACAGATTTGACAATTTACATCACATGACTTTTCCATGACTGTAAGTCATCGCTCATGAACTATAGCTGGCAGCATTTCAGAAGAGGAACGGTGCTATAAAACAACCATCTTTAATGCAGTGTTACATTTCAACGGTGCCAATGGAGCTTCAGGGTACACAGAGTCCTTCAGAATTCAGAAAAACGGTGACAGTAAATCACGAATTACAACTGTGGTTGAATAGATTGGGCTATTATTTTTAATGGTAAAATAATTTAAAATAAACCTTTTTCATATAGTTTTAGTGGAATCATCAACCAGGCACATAATTTAAGATCCTCTCGTGGAACTTTTGCTGTCGTCCCAACACAATGGGGTGCAAATCCAATTTCATCCGAGGAACTTCCAAGTATTGAAAAACGGATTTTTAAAAGACTCGCCAACCTCTTTTTGTCTAGAAACATTTGTTTCTCAGGATAACAAGAAAGCAAACTATTGACAGTGAGGTGTGTGGACTATCAAGAGTATTGTGGACATGTCTGCCGGAAAGATAAATAGCTGCTTTGCCTGAAAACCATCTCTTTTACTCAAAAAGGCTATAGCTGGCAGCATTTCAGAAGAGGAACGGTGCTATAAAACAACCATCTTTAATGCAGTGTTACATTTCAACGGTGCCAATGGAGCTTCAGGGTACACAGAGTCCTTCAGAATTCAGAAAAACGGTGACAGTAAATCACGAATTACAACTGTGGTTGAATAGATTGGGCTATTATTTTTAATGGTAAAATAATTTAAAATAAACCTTTTTCATATAGTTTTAGTGGAATCATCAACCAGGCACATAATTTAAGATCCTCTCGTGGAACTTTTGCTGTCGTCCCAACACAATGGGGTGCAAATCCAATTTCATCCGAGGAACTTCCAAGTATTGAAAAACGGATTTTTAAAAGACTCGCCAACCTCTTTTTGTCTAGAAACATTTGTTTCTCAGGATAACAAGAAAGCAAACTATTGACAGTGAGGTGTGTGGACTATCAAGAGTATTGTGGACATGTCTGCCGGAAAGATAAATAGCTGCTTTGCCTGAAAACCATCTCTTTTACTCAAAAAGGAAAAAAAATAAACCTTAAAACCCCAAACAGGCTCCCATGAACCTAAAGCTAAAGTTTTACCACCATTACCAAGCTTTACTCCATAAAACTTTGTTTTTCCTGCCATTCCAATGTGTTTGTGCCCTGTAAATAAAAAGAAATGTGACGATTTATTCGTTATCGCGTGTGAAATCAAATCCTTGTGTTACTCTGAATTGCTGCTCCAGCTTCCAGCTCGACCTGTTGCCATCAACCTAATGGCCATTAATTCATCAGCGGGTATTTTAGCTGTCAGAATTCATCGTGTACAAACTGCATCTGATTCCGGCATAACCTCATCTTTAGTCCCTTTATTTTGTCAAAGAAAATGTTGTCATTGTTCAAGGATCGTCCAAGATTTCAGAGCTGTCAGAGCTTTCTCAATTACTCACGACCAAAGTGGTTGTGAGGCTAATCTAAAACTGAATTTCTGTGACAATATCTTACTGTGCTTTTAACTTCCAGCCATCATGGTCAACAGTGAAATGAGACAAAAGAAGAATTCTGCAGAGGCATCCACAGCGGCTCCTTCTCAAACACACAGTGCAGCTGTAGCAGAGCAGAGAGGCCTGCAAACGGCGAAGTGGTGCAGCGTGAGAGCAGAGCAGGCGCGGTTTCTCACCGAAAGGCAGCAACAGACCTGCACAGTGGCACACGCTGGAGCAGGAAAGAACCCGCACACACGGAGGCGTAAGGAAGGTTTTCCCCTCAGACGACCCACACGGATAAGCTGCTGATATGAGATTCTGAATCCATCGGGGAATATTTTCAGGGACAATAACATTTATTGCAATGTTGTATCCCTAATGCAATTCAGCCTGGTGGACATGAAGGATAATTTCATTTGTTGTTAGCAGAAGGATATTTTTTGTTTGAAGAGCTTCCTCGAGCATGTATTTAGGCAGAAATAAAATTCTTTGATGGGTGTCCGGCATATTCATATTCAAACACGTCAGTTCAATTTTTATCACAACAAAATTCAGGACCGCAAAAATATTCAACTGGGCTCAAGGTTTCCATATCAAGCTGCGATGTCACACACTGTTCTCATGGGCCTCTTCCACCCTCATTTTCAGTCAGCGCAGACAAGATTTACACTTTGAGTGATAAACAAGAAATAAAAAAAAAGGCTAGAGTGGTTAGGGGTGAGAGTAGTACAACAAAAGATGCAGCCGTAATAAACAACAAGTGCTTTTCTTCCTTTTTTACCCAACTCATGAAGATATAAGTCAGATAGATCGTGAAACAAATAGTTCACACATTCTTATCTGTGGCTCCTTTTATTGAACAAGTTAATGCACGCGACGGTGATTCGACTTGATGTGCAAATTTACACTTTCAAACAGCCTCAAAACACATCCCATCTCCGCAGAGACCCTGCCGATTCACCTCCTCTGCACCGAAAGAATCATGAATTTAATATTCAGCCTCACCTACGTATATAGAGTTTAGTTCTGCATGCGCCGACTTTCACAATTTTGAACCTGAAGTTGATTCACTGCCGTTTCAGCCATGATGGAAGTTCCTTTGCTCCATCTACAAACACTGAAGACGGGCAGGCTGGTCGCTTTTAGTAAAGCGAGATCAAACAGGTTACAGAGAGCGCCCGAGGACAAATGTGGACCAACTGTGGACTACAGAAGAGAGACGACAACAAAGGAACTACAAAGCAGCGAGTGGTGACAGGAAACGCCAACATCAGGCCAGCGGCCGGGACAAACTCAGCAGCAGTGCATCAGTGGATGAAACGCAGTATTTCCACCTGCTGAAACAGTTCATCAATTAGTCCACTGACTGTTGTGTTTTAGTGACGTTTTAAAGAGCAGATCCTCAGTTTTTAGAGAAGTAAATGATGCCATGGCGGCAGCTGGAAAAGACTGGCGACAGTGGAGGAATAACACTATCTGATTTGCGAATGTTGGTGTTTTCCCAGAAACTGACGAGATTTAGACACTAAAGACATGAACTCACATCATGGACTTATTCACCGACCCATTAAAACTTGCTCAAAAAGATCTCAGCAAAATTTAAACAATAAATAAATATAGATAGCATGACCTCGAGACACAAGCCGGCCTTTGTAACTGGAATCCAATCAGCGTGTTATGGCAACAGCCATCAATACAGTGGACAAAAGTTATGGCTTCACCAAAAGAGAAGTTTTTAATACAACCGCAGCTGCCGGTTTAAGGAGCCAACCGTAAACTGTAATGTGTCCTGTTTGAATCCAGCCAGACATCCCCATCCAACCTCTCTCTCCACACATTTCTACGCTACCACCTTTCTAATGAAGGGCATATCGAGACCAAACAACCAAAACCCCACTATATGGGCGGTGGTCTTTGCCGATAAAATGGCTAACTGACGCAGTGATTCGTCTCGCTTTAATTCTCCACCCAGGGTCCGTTGGCTTGCCTCTGCCGGTCATTTAGCCTTGGTCACAACTAGCTCTGCCGTTCCTGGAGTGTCTAAAACCCGAAGTGCGTGCTTTGGATTGAAGGGCAAAGGTCTTTTCATCTGGTCGGCCGCTCTCGGCTCAGCTCGGTGCATCTTGGCTGTGATGTTCTGGGAACGGATTTGACACGGCACCATCGCCATCACCAGAAAAAACACTACTTGCATGAATTGATCCACCCCGGCCTCGCTGGAGAGACAGAAAAACATTATTTTTTTTGGTTGTTTTTTTTTAATGAATTTTTGTGAGCTGACTATTTACAAAACAAAGAAAATGTAATGATGTTGTTCACTCGACTGAACATCATTACGTGCATACGCAGCAGTGCATATTAAAGGTTAATCTCTTAATAACACTGGAATATTAATTTCATCCATGTCGCACGGCTCCAACAAGATCAAGACCACGAGTTCAAATTATCCTCCGATAAATAAGAACAACTTATTTCCATGACATAAACCAACAAGTAAACACACTACTGGCCTGTGTCTGACCCCCACCTCCTCTACCACCCTCATGTTGGTTTTGGCTCTCGTGGCTAGCCGGGAGTCCATCTTGACACGACCCTGACACAGAGAGCTGCTTTCACCAGCATTCAGCCGGCCCTCTATGGTCGCATTGTCTGCATGCTAAACACGGCCTCGGACCACAGGCTCTCTCCGAGAAACTATCGGCCCTTTCACCGCGTTAACAAAACAACACAGCCGCCGTGAGTCCTGAATTTGGGATCACAGGGCATAAAGTTCACCGTCCCATTTAACGGGAGCGAGCCCGACGGGGCGATGCCACTCCAGCAGCGTTGATGCTGCCGTTCACTGGAGTTTGTGTCGATAAACATCAGGCTGTAAGTCATCGCCCTGCCGTGTTATCAGTGAAGTTCAGGGTCGAACAAGCACTCGTCCAGCAGACGAGCTGCAATCAAAACCTCCCTGACAGCACTGACAGGGGGGGAGAGAGAGAGAGAGAGAGAGAGAGACCAGGCTCCATTTTCCCCAATTAATCTCTTCACAATCTAGTTTGAGCATAGAAACAGACAATTAAATGCTGCTCTGCTGTTTTAAAACAGAGTTTGGCAGAAAAGGGAGAAATAGCAGAGCTCAACTTTAACAATATGCACAGGGATGTTTATTCTCTGCACGTTGCCCTGTGGTTGAGGCTAAATCGGTGCCGGGAACGAACTAGAGCACCAGCTTCTTTAAGACTAAACAATAAAATCACATTAAATATCAAAAACTAGTAAAAGAGGACAGTAATTTCACAGTGATATGAAAGTCGGCAACAACCCGTCACAATCTGGAAACTGAGAATATTTGCTTGAAAGAACAATCCAGCATTGTAAAATAAAGTTAAATATTTGTCCATTCCAGTAGATCCGATGCCTTTTCTGTTTTCTGTCACTTCTCACCAGGGTCGCAATGAGATTTCTCAATAATAATGCTCAAAGGAAAATGTTTTTTCCAGATTTCATGGCTACACATTTGTTTCCACCCACACATGCCCCCATTATAAAACATTAATCAGTCACTGGGCAAAAACCAGTAACCACTATTACAAAGTCGCAAAATATTGTGTCTTCTATTATTTTTATAACCCTACAATGTTTAGAATTTTAATTTAATAGCAAATAGGCAAATGTACATCGTAGGGAAGCATCAATTTTCAAACCATGTCCAAAATCTGTCCATCCATTGCACTGACTTTGTTAGGTGGGTACAAACTCACACTTCACTCTCTGTTAACACTCCGGTGGGGATTTGGCTTCTCAGAAAGCCAACCGGACAATTAAGGGCCCAAACGTCTCTATGTGGGCCACATTTATAGCAACTGGAAACAAAACGGGTAGATTTCAGCTTGTCCAGCGTGAAGATTTACAGTTTCATTCCAACACGTATGGTCATAATCCAAATCCCGCCGGGTTTTACGACAGTTTGATTGTAAATCGTGACAGCTGACAACTTGTGCTCCAGGTGTCCGAGATAGAGAGCAGTTCTTATTTTCCCGTTTGGATGCAGCTGGTGGCCGGTGAGGACTGCCCACACTGATGGACTGTGTCAGTTAATACTCGAGCGCAACAGGCGCCGACTTTTTAACCACATCCGAGACGAGCTATTCCATCCAGAGAGCACTCAAGTCTTCCCTTCTGAAACATCGGACACTCAGCGGCCATTCAGCCTCCATTTTACCTATCCAGATACGCTCTAGGCCGTGTTAATGTGCGCACAGTTCCAGCGTGTCTTCCCCTGACCGGCGATTTCAGAGAACGCATAACGCCGGGGGCCTGCAGCCGCTGCTTTACAGCCTGGCAGGCTCCTGCTAAGCTGAGGCAACATGACAGAGAATATCACATTAAATACCTTAAAAAAAAAAAAAGGGGGGGCAAACTGTCCTGGTTCTCCTTAAAAAACAAAAATGCCAAAGCCTGACAATCAGGCAGAAACTGTTGGAGACATTTTAAGGGCCCATGCATGCTAACTCATCGCATTGCTGCAACAAGATCAGCTCGCCAACAACAAAAAGCACAGGTGTAATATTACTGTTTGAGCTTCAAGTTCAAATATAAAGACAAACATTACAACATACAAGTGTTCAGTGGCATTGTCTGGTTTGCAGTTTTCTAACTATAAAAAGAAAAAGAAAAAGTGTGCGCCCAGGACTGGTTTTTCTTTTACACTTTTGTATGAAAAGGAGACCAAGTATTATATTACTTTTATATATTAACAGTGGAGCACAATTTTTCCTATTTTGGCAACCTTATGGTGCAAAACACTAATCCTCCCCCGAACGTGTACGCCAATAAAACCGCAGCAGCACTGATAGGTCTGAATATTCTTCTTAACTGACACCTTTTAATTCCATGTTTCGTTCCCCAATGGAACAGAGAGCAGTGTGGCTACCTGTTGTTTGGACCAGAGCGAGTGGCCACACAGATAATTAACAAAAAGTACGTGTTGGTGTGTGCGTTTGTGTGAGGAGGAAGCGAGGGGCGCGTGTGTCGTCACCTTTGTCCCACCTCTCAGATGTTTCCAATTTGACTAACAGCACTAACCTAACATGGCTCGGCTGCAAAACCGCAGGGTGCCGCCGGCATGAAAGCATGCAAATTTCCAACACTTTGACCCTGCTGCCGTCCCACCGTTAGAAGAGAGCAGATACGTGAACACCACAGCGGGTCAGACAGCGCTCTGTCCTGCGGTTCACAGCTAATGGGACAGACTCTGTGCTTCCTGTGAGGATGTGGCAAAACAGTCTTACTGACAGGCCCTCTGCCAAGTCATCGTCCTCACAAATACGACCAGAGGCGTTCGCCATGATGACCACTATAACCCGGTTGAAAATAAATACTTGGCGATGATGGCATGAAAGCACAGCAAGGGAAATAAAAATGCTTTGAGTGATCACCTTATCATAACTATGGCGACATTATTTGTAAATGATGAGATCTCAGGAACTGAGGGTTTGAGGGCTTCTTGGCCTCTTGAGCTCCGTTTCCATCCGACAGTACGGTTCGGGTTCAGGTTCATTTCGGTGCACGTTTTATTGCGTTTCCATTGTCAAAGTCTTTGAATGGTTCCCTTAAATAGCAAACTGTACCGTGCCACTCTGTCACCCTTCGCTTGGGGCACCAACCAGACCTACACCGTACTATAAAGGAGGAGGGGCTGGACCCACTGCAGTCCAACGATTGGTCATTGGTTAGTTTGGTCTGTTTACTTTGTGTGATACAGTCGAAAACAAACAGGAAATGTTGTATGTGCTCCAGCGTTTCCTTTGTTTGTTTTTACAGTTCCTTCATTGACTTTATTAAAGGGACAAACTGTCGCATTTCTATAACGTCACGCTACTTACTTCACTGGTGCCGTCAGGCTACCCCGCCCACCAGGTAATGGTACGGCCGCTCCAAATCGTGCCGTACCGAACTGAACCGTGCTGCTCAGTGGAAACATGGCTTTGGAAATCGTATTGGGAATTTGTCGCCATTTAATCTCCAACGCATTTAACAAAAGTTGGTGCACAGATTAGGGATGGGACGATATACCTTTGTCCCGATTCAACTGCATCACGATGCACTACAATCGTATCGCGATTCAATAAGTACTGCATTTCAATTTCATTTGATTATTGCAATCTTGTTTTCCTCTTAAAGATAAATTACATCGTAATCCGTATCGCCCGGTATGGAAGTCCACATCCTGGTTTTATCCACTACGACATCACAGCTGAGGATTTCTGCAATCCACTAATGACATTCTCCAAAACTTTAGACATGGCAGGTTTTGAAAACCAATTTTCAAAATTGTCCCATAAATAAATCACGACACGTGAATCATTTTTTTCCCTCCACCACACCTCGCACACATAATGAGAATAGCCCTCTATTTCAGCCCTTTAATGCCAAAAATGGCTCCTCATCTAAACCTTGTTGACAAGTGACTCCAGTCAAGCAGGAAGAGTGAAGAAAAATGGGCTAATGGAAATACAGCGGAGTTGGAGAATGAATGACACAAATCAACGTGATCCCAGCATCCCACACCTGTGCCCTGTACACATTATTCTCAGCGGGAAACGGGTGCTTGAGCCTCCCAGGTGCGCAGTACCGGGTGTCACTCGACCTGCAGCGCAGGTGGGTCACAGACCCATCCTGTCCCATCTCCCCGATCCCTCCGCCAGTGTGCTCGCCGTACCTGAATCGCCCTCCGCAGTGCTGGCACTGGTCCCCAACCCAGCCGGGGAAGCAGGCACAGTTGCCGGTCGCCGCGTTGCATTGCCCGTTCAGACACGGCTTATCGCACTCCTTCGCCTCGGCGACGCCGAGCAGCCCGACG
>KV751380.1:773927-787538 GCA_001698575.1 Mola mola | reverse complement strand
TCATTCAGAGAGGGGCGCCGGCCCCTTTCTAAAGGCAAATCATATCTGAAGAGCTGGATTCATAAAACAGGTCTCTACACAATACATCACCTTCTCTCGCTAAAAAACAACACATTGGAGAAAAAGATGGTCGTTTTTGGTCTCCCAGATTAGGCATTTTGGGTGTCGAAACACCGCTTAGTGCTCGTACCAGTGGTGAGTGATCACCGGTAGACAGGACGATCAAGCATCAAAGGCCCCTTCGGATTGTCCTCTTGGTTTGACACCTGAGGTTTAGAGTGGCTGAGTGAACACTGGCTCAATGCAAGCAGAGCGAGCAGCCTGCTGCCAACGGACCGGGTCAAACCATACCGAGAATCTTCCCTCTCCAAGTACCGGGTGGTTGTGCTCCTTGTTTAAGACGATCACAGGAAACATTTCTAAATGGATTTCGGGATCAATATTCTGCCGGTAACAGCTCCGTCTGCACTGAGCCGCCTGGCTGCAGTAAACACCCATCTGGAGTGCAGAGCCGTTGACAATGACCAGTAAGAATTGTTTCCCAAGTAGCGGCTGTCGCTTTTAAAATATTCCTTCGCATCACTTGTTGGGGTTAAAATCAGAACGTGGGCAGCATAATGGTGTGCAAACATGTAACAGAATTGTGGTAAAAAGAGTGACAGAGCAGGACTTTGTCTCGCTGCTCCAGCGCCACCGAGGCAGTGTGGATGACATGAGGGGCGGCAGACCAGCGGAGGGACGACAAGAGAAATGAGGGGGTTTGATTTCGAATGGGTCCTGGGGTTCAGGTAGACGATGACTGGCGCGGGGAGCGGCCCATGGACGAGGCGCTATAGGTGCGGGAGCGCTGCCTGATGGCCACTCGGCAGGGCATCTCCAGCTCCAGCTCCTGGAGCAGGGGAGTCCCAATGATGTCGGCCGCCTCAGGGCGCTCGTTGGGGCTCCACGACAGCATGCTGCGCACCATGCTCAGCTACAGACGAGAAGAGGACAGTCCATCAGAGCGGCTACAGCAGCTAATACTAATGTCTGTTACCACAACTCGGCTGCTAAAAATCACACAGAACTCATGTAATGAACTATTACATGAAAAACACTCAACCACTTGCACAGGACATCTTAGAATAGAGCAGTCCAGAACCAGGAAAGTGGGCTACTGGGATAACAGAATCACAGCTATGGGATTATGCTAATCTCATTACATTGTAAACAGATAAACAAGGCCGTATGACCAAGCTCACACCAAATAGAGACCCTGTACCTGGTGTGTTAATCTATTTGGTCATTATCTGAATAAATGCACAACTTTTGCATAAAAATTATGGTCACAAATCACCTTGATGCTCCTGCCTTGCATGTCAGTGCTTTTTGAAGATTTATTTTCAATGCATGTACTGATGATATTTGCACATTTAGGATAAGATTTTGCTTTGATTTGGATTTTGTTTGTTTGCTGTTGCTTAATCTCACTTTAAGGAACAAAAACGTGTTTTCTGCAGTGGATTCAGAAGCAGTTTGAGATCATAGTCACTAGGTGGCAGCAGACGGCCACTCACCTCCTGAACGTTGTTTTGGGAGAAAACCTCCGGGATGTGCAGAGCTCTCACCTCCGTCAGCGTCTGGAAGAAGGATGTAAACACCTGTGAGTAAACCCCTGTCCTTTGTTTGCTGAGACAAACCCATCCCAGATAATAGCTCACATCAGGGCAATAAAAATATACAATTTAAAATGACTCTAATTACCATTCAAATTATAATTATGGACGAGTTTTCTCAAGAGTTTTCAAAATCAGTAAAATGGAAAAAGAGTCTTTCTTCTCCTTCGTAATTAAGCAACAAAGATTTTTATAATTTCCATGTTAACTATCATTATAATCAGTCAGGATCAGCTGATAACATTGTAATAATTCAGGCTGGGTAAATATTGTTTACAACATGAATTTATTCTCCCAACACACTAATGTATTCTTTCTTTGATCAATATTCACCCCAAACCTGCCTTTTATGTTTTTGTTTTGATTACAGCAGACAAAACGCAGTGTTTTGTCTTTAATGATGTCTTAATTTAACACCTTACAAACCAATTTGTCCCAACACACCAACAGCATTGGGTGTCATCCAGTACAATACAGACAAATATGGTCTAAAATTAACCATGGCAACCGAGTGCTCGGCAGCATTCACAGCTGAGTTACATGGTCATTTCTGGCTGCGAAAGACATAAGAATTAAGATGTGATTGCTGACTCACCCTCACTCTCTCCATCTGGGTGCTGAAAGGATACAGCAGCTCAAACAGGATCAGACCCAGTGAGTAAATGTCCACTTTGTGAGAGTAAGAGTTTCCAGAGAGCTGTCAGGACAAGCAGAACAAGCAGGACAAGAACCTTGTTTACCCACAGAGGGACTTCGGTAAGAAATCATTGTGCCTTTTCACATGTGCCTTCAGCTCATGAAGAACCGAGTCTGTCGTCTGCTCACCTGCTCAGGGCTCATGTAGAGCTTGGTGCCCACCTGGCCCGTGTGCCAGGTCAGCAGCGGGGCCGGAGTCAGGGCGCTCGGCTGGTCCTCTTCCTCTTCCTCCTCCTGGTCCATGGCTGTCACCAGGCCGAAGTCTCCCACCTTCACCACGTCGTCCATGGTGAAGAAGATGTTGGAGGGCTGGTGACAGGTTACGTTACGTGTTAGACACGATGGCACAGAGCGTGTCGAACCTAAACTAGGGAGCTTTCACTGAGGCAAGAATCGTAGCTTTAAGTGTCTGAATGTGTTCGACACCAGTTTTAGAAACCTGGTAACTGTTGTCACATGAGGCACTTGCTTTCTGTCGTTTTCCTGTATTCTATTTGACTCGCACCGGGACTGGATGTTGGTCGGAGCAATGTTTTGTTTTCGTTTTTTTAGACCTGCTCAAGTCTCCATCTTTGAAATTTAAAGCAGAATACTTCAGAAAACGACCTCCCACTCCCAACTGCAGTAGATTTTACCTCCCCTGTGGGACGATCAGCCTCATTGTCTGCATATTGAGTTTTGTAGAGTGATAATGAAATGTATGTACTGAATTCATTGACTGGATTTTTTTAATGACAGAATCACTGATACACAGTGATTGATTTATGTCAACATATGTTGTATGTTAACACACTACCGCTGGTAAAATGAGGTACTTATTATGATACTTTTTTGAAACAGATTGTGCCTTCTTTCGTTGCTCTTGATTGTTGGAGGGCCACATAGCTGCACACACGTGTGTATTTTCAACTCTTGCACCTTTTAAATTTACCCTAAAGGGAACTTTACCGCCGATCTTATAGGAAGCTAACAAGGCATGAGCCGGGTTAACCTTTTTTTTTTTTCCCCCTTATCTTACTGCTACAGTACTTAAACATTCACAAGTGTAGTGGACAGCGAGTAGTGCGTGTGTTCACCTTGAGGTCCCTGTGCATGAGCCCCTTGCTGTGCAGGAAATCGACAGCCTCTGCAATCTGGAGGAAGATGTTCAGACACTGATTGTGCTCCCGCTGCTCCGCGAGGCAGCGCTGAGACATCCAATCCTTCAGGTTCTCCTTCCGACAGAGCTGCATCTGGATGTACAGGTACACCTGGACACAGGAGAAGGTTCAATACAATGAACGCAATTCACATTTCAAACTGAAGACTAACATTTTATTAGAGATAAGACTTTAAATTATTGATGTTACTTCTTTTTTGCTCATGCTAGAAATACCAAACTTTCTTTTAATTATTAAAATTCTCAATATTTTAGTGTTGCTAGCTTATGCAACAGATGTCCAAAACCAATAGCACTTTACTTAAAACTTTACGTTACTTTTAACTTTACAAATCTGAATAGGACGAAAATAAACCTCAAGAAGGTAAAACAAACCGTAACTCCGATTAATTCAGCTCACTGATTGACTGACTGACCTTGGGAGAAGGCTGGACTCGCTGGGTTGGAGGAGTTGTGGGAAGAGCCAGTGCGAGTGTGGCTGGCCGTGGGGGAGAAGAAGAGGACGGTGGGACAGATTCCTGTCGTCTGTTGTGCGAGGAAGATGACCTGTTCTTCTCCATCAGCGTGTTGGAACTAGCCGGACCAGAAGCCGAGTCTGTGTCTGCTTCGGCGTCATGGTCGCAGCCCGAGTCCTCGAACACAATGTCAAAGGAAGACGATGTGCAGTCGCTGGGACCACGTGGTGGACAGAGCTCAAAGGAGTCTGGAGTGTCTGAGGTGTCGGGGTCGGCCTGGCTGTCCCTCTCAGACATCAGGCTGTCGTGGCCCAGCAGCGGGCGGAACGACAGGTCTGCAACGTCGACGTCAAAACGTTCGGCGCCGCCGGCGCTGGTGGAAAGCAGGGACTGCACATCGACAGAGGCCTCCAGAGCATCTCCTCCGTGGCCAGAGACAGGCGACACCGAACTGGACACTGGAACTTTGACTGACAGCGCCTCCATTTGGTCATGCAAGCTCATTGGCCAGTCGGTTGTACTGAAAGTGGACCAGTCAAAGGTCAGGAAAAGACTCTTGACTTCTCTTGACTAAATCTACTTTTAACATCAACTCTGAATTTGTGGGAAAAGTTCACATCAGCTGCGGGTGAGCAGAGCTCACAGCACTAAATGTGAGGTTAGCAGATGTAGAACTTGTAAATTTGTAAAATGTATTTTTCCGTTGATATCTTAGTTATAACAAATTGATCTTTATTAGCTTGGTGAGTTTCTCTCCACGGTCCGGATCACAGCTGTTCCACGCAGCGATGAAGACAGCTGGCACAGCTGTTGCCGATGGTCTGTTTACCTCGCTGAGCTTTGCTGAAACAGCTTTGACGGTGATTGACATGTGGCACCTGCACATTCAAGCTGATCCATGCAGTCTTAAGTATTTGCATTATTTTGTTAAACTTCATATTGCTCATTTTCCATTCCACATATTGCTGTATTATATGTGTGAGAATAAAATACACATACGGAAAAATAAAGAAAAGAGTGCTCAAGTGCTGTCATTCACCAACTGAATGAATTTGAAACAAGGACTAATCAATGAATTGATTTCTCACACCGATCCCCAGTCATAATGTGGATATTGTTTAGTAGGTATTTCTGGTGTAGCAGTGTTTAATTGACCAGCCACAGCTCACCTGGCGTCTTTCAGCCACCTCTGGTCCATCTCCTCCTGCCAGCCCTCGGGGGGGCTCTCCTGCCAGGCGTTGAAGTAGCGGATGATCCCCAGGTGCTCCAGTTTGGCCAGGGCCTTCACCTCTCGCATCACCTTCTCACGGGCCAGCTCTCTGAATGACATAATCCCAAAACTTCAGAATCTCAAGACACCATATCAGTGAAGATCTGATCTGCTCACACACGTTGTTGACTGAAAGCACTTTTCCAAGACCAAAAATCTATAATCAGGATTTTTTTTCCACTGTAGTAACTGACTGTGATGACATTTACATGAGTCTCATGTCACTAACTGCTCTAACTAAAGACACTTTACAGACTTGTTTGTTACGCTCTGTGTGACACTAGTCAACAACAAGACATCATATCTGTGCCAAAATGTCAGTTATGCCTCTACTTGCACGTCTGCGTTACGATTCACACTTTCGTTATCAGTTCAGCAGCTTTAAAAAATAACAGAGATGAAGAAAGAGCTGATAGAATCCAGCAGGGAGGTCTGGTGCGACCAGCGAGAGGTGCTACCTGTTGGGCAGACGGATTCTTTTGATGGCGTAGTTGCAGTCGTCAACTTTGTTGCGGGCTTCAAACACGACCCCGAACCCCCCGCGGCCGAGGCACTGCACTGGCTCAAAGTCAGTCAGGTACCTGGGGAGAAGACACTTGTTCGTTGTCATCATGTAAAGAAGACACACACACACACACTTGAGTGAGTGTTATCACCTACATGCTGAACCATTTCAGAGACCAATTACCCGTGGTCACTATTGAGGCTTATTAAGTGTTAAAAAGGTGATTACAGGGAAGGAATTGCTACCAGTCCAATCCCTGTCAAGGCTGGTAACCAATTTACAGCCAATTACAAACATTAATTCAACTGATGTCATGCAGGAAGAAAAACACTCCCCTTTAAATCGGTTGAGAGCATCTGTATTAGAGATCCCGCACCAAATAGAAGACTAATGTTTGGACTTACAGAAAACTGTAGAAGGAGGAAAATGTTTATACTTCATTTCATATTTTGTATCACTTCTGTGTTAAATAAGGTTAGCAATGCTCTATGTCAAAGTTTTACACAGCACGTCACATATCGATGATGACATTTTCCCTATATTGCGCAGCTTCATCAAGTTACCTTTTACATAATTAACAGGAATGAAATGTTTGACCTTGCTTCATATATGGCTGTTGCGTTAATGGCACAAATGAAACACTGTAATTTTAACAAGCCAACTGTGAAAAATAGCAAGCCACCGCCACACTTGGACCTCACCTCAGGTTCGGACCGAGACGACGCCAAAGGCAGTCCTGGCTAAGTTTGTCTCTGCTAATAGAACAAGGATTACAATAACGTAACCTGACCTGACTTTGCCTCTTTTGGAACATTCCAGCCAAATTAAAGAAATTAAAACTTATCCGGCTAAAGAGGCCATATGTAAAATACAATGAATTTGAAGTTTCACCTAGCAAACTACCATCCAGCTACCTAAGCAACGTTTGCACTGGTTTGCTTTAATTCAGAATGGAACTATATCATTTTAAATCCATATCAGTATAAGTATACCAAACATTTTTTTTTTTTAAACAGATAAGTATCTATGTGCATACATTCATGGTATATTGGGTTCCCCGAGAAGAAATGTGCCGTGGTTTGAGAATTACTTTGCTACACCCAGTCAAAGCATCCATGCTCAGGCTTCTTGGGGGACTCAATGCTGTCTTATTTGGAAATGTGTAGACACATGCTGATCTCGTTCTCCCGCCTAATGACTCACGCCTGCCTCAGCTGCTGCAGCAGCCACAGCCACCAGTTTTATTTAGGGAAACCTTTGCTGCATGAAAAAAAATTGCATGGACTGCAGCAGCAGCATTGAGGAGAGGGGCGGGTGAGGCGTTTGTCACTTTAGGGTGGGTTCAAATGTGTAGTTTAATCACATTCTTTCTTGGATTTGGTGGTGGCTAGATCCATTTCAAATAAGCAAACGTATACACTGAACTTCCATCGATCAGACTCGAGGAGGTCAGTGGCAGCCCATAAATTATGGCTACCGATGATAGTTAGGGTGTCCACAATAACATACAATAAAAAACCTTCTGTCAATGTGCTGACAGTCATGCAAAGTGACACTCTGACCCTGTAGCAGATGCTGCTGGGTAAGGTGGGGTCTGATGGGGGGGGGCATCCCAAGGTCATTTCCATTTCATGGCAAACAGCTTAGGTAACCAATCATGCACTACTCGTATTTCCCATCTCTACCTTGTCCTATCGAGGCAGGCTGGAAGACCAGTGGTCTCCATGGTAACAGTGCCAAATCTGAAGCTACACCTTGAAAGAGTGAGACTGCAATGTGACACTAAGTGTTAGGAATAGAACAGAATTTTTGTCAACAACAGTGAAAATGTGTCTTCAAAAATAAGAAGACAGGCAGCAAAACTAGCACGCAAACAAGGTCGCGTTCACATTGAAAACAGTTTATGTCAATTTCTGGGGCTTAAATCTCATCAGCCACTTCATAGAATATGGATAGAACCAGGAAAGAAGGACTTCTTAAATACTATTAAGTTGTCAGAGGAAATTTAAATAGTGACTACCAGAGCTCAGAAGCTTTAACTAAAGTATGGGATATATGCTATCTGGAAGAAAACATCCTTATCTTAAAGGACTGAGTCAAGGACTTTTGGGGTATTTTTGTCAGAACTACACTTAAGTTAACCACAGTTAACCACAGGAGAGAGGGCGAAAAGTTAAAACATGAACATTTTTGTACCCTAGTTCTAAAACCTGTTGACACCAAGGCTGTGGATAAAGTTGCCGTGAGTATCTCTTAAAAATATGCACTTATATACTCAGGTTTAGTGAGGTTCTCCTTAATTTTCCATAACCGTGCAGACGTATTTTAACTTTTACACCTTTTCAAAATATGGAAGACCAGTTAGTAGTGTTAGGTGAAGTTCTCCACAGTCATGACTAAAAAACACTTAGATGGAACATGTTCTGCTTTAGCCTCACAGTGTGCCAACGACGTACCTGGACACATATTCGCAGGATCGGGTCTCCGGAGCGAGTGGCTCTTTGCATTCAACAACTTCAAGGTCAAACTTGGTGTCTGTCTGGCACTGTGTCTCTGACTCTTTCCGTTGCTTTGAGGGACAGAAGGAAGGTGGACATGAACAACTCAAGAAGGAAAAAGATGCATAGTATTGAAAACTAGATGATAAAATTCTGTTGTGGGATGGGATGAAAGAATTTCTAATAAATGTTTGTATGATAAAGCAACAATGTTGCTTACATCCATAATCCAAAAACAATAATACGGTGGGTGCTGCATTTAGAGTATAATGTAACATTGTGTGTCCAGGGCAACCAGCAGAAGTCACAATTCTTGCTGCAGACTGTATCTGTACTCTTACCCTCATATAAGCTACAGGGGCAGGAGGGTGGAAGAACTTGCGGACAATGTAGGTGGTGGCAGCGATGCAAAAGACGATGGTGCCGAGGATCTCCTTCCACCAGGGCAGCAGCAGCACAGGGTCCTTTCTCCTGCGTTTCTCGCCTCCTGCACCATCCTCCTTAATCAGGCTAACAGCAGTGTCACGTTTCTCCCTGTAAAACTTGCTATAGGGGAAGTAGTAGCCATTGTCTAGAGAGAGAGAGAGAGAGAGAACACGAGGGTGGAATTTGTTCATTTAATCCATCCCAGCCAAATCACTTTTCTCATGCATGTTCTACCAGACTTATCAGGTTCTCACCATACGGATACTGAAGGACAGACAAGGCTCCGTTGCTGTATTCGTCGTGGGAGTACTTGTCATTGTTCAGACACTTGTCAAATTCATCAGAACCGACTAGGGCTGGTGTCCGAGATGGGGAATCTGTGTCAAGGACACAAAAAGGCTTCACATCAGTTTACATGTATCATTTTGTTATTGTTACCGCTTTGTTAAAGCAAAAAGTGTTTGGTCATTGCTCAACCGAAATGCTGTTCCCAAAAAGGACTTACGGACTAGAGGCTTCCATTTGACTGTAGGTATGTGAATTATGTCCCTTTTTGATGCAATAGCTTCGGAAGGGAACTTTTCAGTGATCCTCACAGAGGACTGGAGGTAGAGTTGTCCCTGGAACATCCCTGGTAAAGATAAAAACAAAAACGCTACGTGAGTTATACAAGGGCTCAGACCGAATAAAAGACAAGATCTCTGTAGGTACGTGTGCTTACCAAGATAAACACTGGACTCTGCAGCTCCTCTGGTCTTCTTTGGGTTGTCATCATCCTCCTCCTCATCAGATTCCGACTGGTTGCTGTAGGCATTGTCGTCAAACAGAGTGATCGGTGTGACCTTACCCCCGCCCACCAGCCAGGCCGAAGCGATGGGTGTGCAGAACTAAACGACACAGGTGGTCCAGAATGAGTTTACATTGATCTACAGAGTAATGACTTCAAGCAGCCCAGAGTTCAAATAAACCACTGCAATGAGAGTCAGTTTTATCGCCACGAAATCACTGATCAACATCGAGTGTTTTAAACGTCTCACCTGGTGCTCCCAGACCAGCTGTCCATCATGCTCGGTACTGAAGGCCATGACCTTCCAATCAGGAACAGACACTTTGATGACAAGGTCCAGATTCTGGTTTTGGTTTTGCTTGTTTCCCTTCTGCTCTCTGTCATCATCAGCGATGACCCGCTGACTCTCCCTCCAAGCGTCACCACCTCTAACTTCTCCCTCCAGGAAGTTTATTCCAGACTGCATGTCTGGAACCAGTTTCAGCTCAAAGTTGCCAACACTGAAGTTCCACCTGGTAACAGGAGTGATAATACATCACTGAGAAATGACTTGGGGTCAACAAAACGCCTTCATTATCTTTTAATATTGTTTATTAAATTATCAATTACCCACAGCATTTTAAATATGCTCGATTTCAATCTTAAAAAATGTTGATGCAGATTGTACGCAACTGAAGAAAACATCTTAATGTTTCCTTCTAGTGTCAGAAAAGTTAACTGACTTTATTCCACTGACAGGAAGTCAATCAAGCATCAGTGACAGTAGCTGCTCCATGATTCTGGCCCGGCCGACTGACAAGGACGAATTGATCGACCGATTAAAACTCACTTCTCCGTCCCTGATCGGGGCCTGATGGCTCGCACGGTCTTCTGAGTCCTGTGCAACAGGAGCACGTCTTCAGACTCCAGCTCTTCCTCCCCCCTGCGACTGCAACCCACCGCAGAGCAGATGTACCGAAGCTGAATCCAAAAACGAAATTACAAAAAAGGTTAATCTAACGTGTGAATGGGATGAGTGCAGGTTGTTTTCATGCTCACATCTTTCAATTTACGATTAATTATAGAAGAAAGTTACATTTATTCATTTTAAGATACAGCAATGTTTTTACTGACCTTGCCACTATAGGCACCCAGGCCATATGCAGTAATGGATTTGCCCCCAACCAGGACAGTGTCCTCTCCAATTCGATAAGACGAATCCAGCAGAGACTCCACACTGAAAGGCACTGCCTCCATACTATCCCTGTCCCGGTTCCACTGAAACAAGGCACCATCCAGCGAAGGGATGACCATCTTATTGCCAAACACCTGCAGGGACCAACATGGTCATTTGATTGTTTAGTGTCAAACAAAGCGATGCTAAATGACTCGGTTTTTCTCATTCACTTCAACAATTTGATGATTGGTTAGTCTATTAAATGGGTGTGATGTGGGGGGAGCTTATAATAGCCCCTAGTGAATATTTATGAGTTAGCTAGCTTATGTGAAGCTTGGCTAATTTTTGTTCAGTCTGAATCTGCTTTGAGGTTTCCTCCTTTTTCCCCATTGCTGAAGAGTTTTAGGGAGGCAAAACTTTCTCCTTTTGGAGAATCGAGGATCTAAGGACAGGGGTTGTTTTGTGCCGTATAGATTGTAAAGTTCATTGAGGCAAATTGTGTTTTATGATTACCGGCTAAATAAAGAATACTAACTTAAAAAAAAAAAAAAAATCTGCTCCAAAAACAGTTAAATTACGCATTATGACCCATCACTGCAATTTGAAAGACTCAATTTTCATTTTTACTCCTATCCAGTTAGTTGCCACTGGGTCTGGCAAGCTTTGTACTTTTATGTTAATTTTTGTTCTGCTAGTTTAAGAGTTCCCAATAAAGCAATAAATGGACTAAAATGGCCAATCCTGTTCTACCTGCCAAAAAATATTATAAAGAACAATATTCTTCTACTGCCAGTGACCCTATACAAAGCATTCCATTAGTCCCTGGACCCCATATTGAAAACTGATGATCTGAGACAATGGCTTTTAACACATCAAACCTCCTGCAGTATCATTTACAGTTTAAAAAGTCGTTTTGAGCTCAGACAATCATTCAATCACTTGTCATCTCACACACACACACACACACACACACACACACACACACACACACGCACACACACACACACACACACAGCAGCAGCTTCAGCCCTCGCATACTTGCAATCAATCCACAGGCATGGGACCATTACACAACTAAGAGCTGAAGCAATTAACAGTAAAAGTTTGCAACTGTGGATAATTTGTGTACATGTGTGTGTGCATATGCGTGTGTACCATTAGGTGCACACTATAGGGGCCGAGCATGACATCATTGCAAAAAACCTGAGCCTAATCCTGATTTAACCTCCTTGACTTTAGCTCATCAGGGAATGTGAGGACAACTGCTTCTTTACAGTCATTATCATTCAAAGACTGTCATCGGAAGTTTATCTGATTGCCAAGTTGTGACTTAATCTCTTCAATAAAGAGCAGTTTTTGGCCCGATCAGTGACTTCCACAAAGTTGGACGTGTGATTTGTTGCGGATGTCGAGAATCTGACCTGTCAGTCACATTATTGTTGACATCCTACTAGGCTGTAAAAGTCAGTGCAGTTGCTTTGTTGTGGATTAAAATGCCAGCAGGGAGAATGGGGAGAATGATTTATTAGAGAGCAGAGCCAGGAGTCGAGGTGATGTCATCTTTATAAAAGGAGGGGGTGCTTGGGTGAGGAGGGGAAATGAGGATAAATTTAGCAAGTGAAAGAGGGAGGGCTTAACAATCTGACCATCACATCATGCCATGCTGGTATGGCGGAGGGGGGTGCAAAGAGGTTTACAGAAGGGAACTTCTCAGAGCTGCGGATGAGTCATCCTGCTTCTGACGCTTTAATCCACGTTTCTGACTCGAGCCAGTGTTCCAAGACCAGATACCATGGATCTCGGCCCTCAGCTGCTAACCTTGTCCACTCAATAGTCTCATTCCACTGATCTCTGCACTGACAGATGTAAACTGAGGGACAACAAAGAGTCATCACATCTTATATAAGACTTTGATTTATGTGCATCCACATAAAGTATATTCATGAATAAAGAAATCATTGCTGTGATGCCATTGCCTTGATAATAAACCAGGGTTTAGATTACATGGAAAAAGTCACAAATCTGACAAATTTTAGTTTGAACATGTGGTAAGGTGCCAATTTCACCTAATTTCAGTAAAAAAAAAAAAACAAAAAAAACAACAACAAAAAAAACAAACAAAACATTTCTTTGGTGTAACCACATTATAGGTATCAAACTGGCATCTTCCAAAGGCTCATGGAGGGTGCGAGGTTCACTACTTTGTGAAACACACAAACATTTAAAAGGATATTACTGCTTGGGCTGAGAAGCATTCTGTAAATCCACTGTCAGAATACAGTTTGTAGCTAGAATTTCTCAAATGTAGCATCAGGGATGATTCACTTAAGCAATCTGGGACATCAAGGAAGGCGAGTTTAATGATTAAAAACCTGCCAGATAAGATAAAATATAAACAAGACCGCACCTGTGATGATGAAGAAATCCAGAATTAGATGCACAAAGAATGTAAATAAATAGCAGACTGTATTTATTTACATTTATATGGAAGTGCTGTTCCATCAACGCTACACAACAGGTATAATTCAATTACATGATGTGCATTGACTGTTAACCCACCTAGACTGCATAAATATTGATCTGTATCTAATGTATTTGTCTGATTATAAGTCCAGTGTGATTCACATGACAAAATTCCAACAATCCTTCACACAGTGACACAAATGTTGAGATTTATGTTGCCCTATCAGGTGGAATGAGGTTATTCAAAATTTTAGCCCTGAGAAAATTTTACAATTTGAGAAAGACACAAAATTTGAGGAAAAGGGTCCATTTTTGTAAGATATAGTGAGAAATGGTAGCTCATTACTGGTTATATAAAACCCATCCTCCCCACTGAAGGTATCCTTTAATGATCCGTGGATGAAATTATTAAGTACAGCCCCACCCCCGCTCTCTTTTTATAATCTACATCTTGTCTGTTTTTATAAAAAATGGTCTTTGTTTCCTTTTTGAAAGGGTCTTTCGGTGTGTTCGGTTTAATTATTTTGTTACAGAGACAAAA
>KV751380.1:745639-757442 GCA_001698575.1 Mola mola | reverse complement strand
ACACATTCATGAAATAATAAGATTGAAGAAATATAAATAAAACAAGGAGGCAGTATTTTCATTTTGGTCCTGTATTGGCTGACAAAGAAAACAGTACCTTTCCAGCACAAACATCACAGTCATTTGGTTAGGAAGGGGAAGGACGAACTCCTTGTGCAAAAAAAAACCATCCCGCCTGATGGCCGAGCTGCTCATTCTCACTTCAGTTCATCACGCCATGAGGCTGATGCAACAAGACGAGTCAGCTGACGAGACAATCTGACTGCCTGTGTCTAATAATCGTGGCTCAGAGTCTCTGAGCTTTTTCCAGATTGTTCAATTTTCTCACAAAAACGTAAAGAGTAAAACAAGTGTGTAAGGCATTGAAGTGAAAAGCTGCTTTCCAGAAGGAAAGATATCAATTACAGTATAAGAATTGAATGACCAATTTTTAAACAATTCTTTAAAATACACAAAAAAAAACAAAACTTGTTTGACTCTTTGAAATGATGAAACATCAGCATCAGATCACAGTTTTGTAGATTTTTTTTTGTAGACACGTGTTGCTGTGATGCTGACCGACAGTTTGTCCAATAATAACACCAATTCATTTGGCTACATCTGAATAATAAAAAAGAGACGACTTTCCTATCCAATTCACATGAAATGTACACGTAGTGCTGCTGGTTCTGATCTGAGCTACACCGGTTCAACGTTGACTGTAAACATAATTAACGTTAATTAATGTTCAATACATCCTTCTATGACAGAAAGGGCGTTTATGGCACAGGACTTCCTGTGATCTGCAGTGAAAAGCAGTCAGGCGAGGAACTTGACAGGCACGAAAGAGAACGACACAGCAGAAGGAGGCGAGGACGCATTCAGCGGTTAGTTACTGTTGCAGAGTGAGCGGCCGAGGACTTTAACCCCCCGACCGGCTGCCACTTTGCGGGGAGAGCTGTTGACAACTGAGAGGAAACCACCAGATCTCCAATCAGAGCATGAAGGACAATTACATAGCCTGAGTCACCAGTCAGTCCAGCTGCTGTGGCCCGTTAGGCTGCGAGGGCTCCTTTCAGGGACAGGAAGCACCGCACTCTCACAGCAACTGGGTGACGGTGTGAGGGCTGAGTACACGTTTTGCTGCTCGTTGCACCTTCCAAAGAGGAACAACCAACAGAGGCGTGGTTGAAGGAAGCAGATCAGCGAGAGCTCTGTGTACCCGTGAAGTCTTTCATCACGCAACCAGAGCGAGCTCGGCTGAGGCGGATCCTATCTAATGCAGCCTGTTTGTGCTGTGGAGCTTGTGAACCACTTCAGCCGTGCCAACGCTTTTAGCTTTGCAGCTACAGTGACAATTTCATCTTTAAAAGGGTGTAAATAATGTCTTGCCAAATCGGTTCTCAGGGCTTCAAGAGAGACGTTTTGTATTTTGGTTATGTTTCAAATCAAATCTCCATGTTGTTGCACCGTCAGCAGCATCTTCACGTCTCCTTAACACCATCACCAAAGAGTGGAAGCTTGACGCCTGCACGGCAGGGCCCCCCCCCCCCCAAATTGTCACTCATATCATTAAGTTTATCAAATATTTTAGCTTTTTAAATCAGCAAATTAATTAAACTAATTATTTTGTTGAAATAAAAATAATAAAACACTTGAAGGCCAATCAGCATTCTGTCCTCCTTACTGGACTCTGCAGCAGCTGAAGATGACAACAGTTTGATGTATAATGATGAGCTTTTTAGCTGTAACTTTAATTAGCATAATTTACTTTAACAGGAGCTGAAGTATAATGTCAAGGCACGTCTTACTTCCACCCTGCACACATTTGACCAAATACAGGAAGTTCCCTGCCAAACGGAGCACGCACACAGACTGACAAGACAAAGACGCACTTGATTTCACCCATCAGGCACTTTAAAACTCACAGAACCAGAAGCACTGGCTGCAGGATGAGAGAAATCAAGCCATCCTCCCGTTTCTGTGTTTGAGATGCTTGGAAACGTCCAGATCTGCAGGAGGTGAGACTGAAGGCGAGCTCTTCAGTTGACTGGAGGATCCCGAACCTGCACGCTGCCATCCTCCATCCCAAAGTACGCTCTCTCTGCCATGCCGACGAATAGCCCGGTGTCCACCACGCCTGAGGAGGAGCAGAGCGCCAGCGTTGGACATTCTTCACCACAAACCTCCGCCTGAGGTGATAACCAGAGAGCTCCTCACCTGGAATCATCTTGATCGCCGTGTTGACTTCCCTCCAGTTCTGAGCGCGCTCAAACTTCCAGTCCAGGATGAAGTTGCTGTTGTCAGTGACCACGGGACCCTGAGAGAGAGACGGACAACAATCAGACCTCCGCCGAACATCTGCCTCGAAATTCTTCACACCCAAATCTGATACGCATGAAGGCAACAACAAATATGTTAAACAACTGTTTTTTTTCCCCCACACAGATACACACCGATTCCTCATGTACATGCAGTCCCAGAAGCCAGCTACTTGATACATGCATCTACAAAAACATTCAGCATAACTAACAAGATCAGTTGGAACTTTTGTATTTCTCGCCTTCTGTTTCATTTTTTGTTGTTGGCTCGTTTATTATATTATCATGTTGCTAAATTCGTCAGGTCTTACTGTCGGCATTTTTCTGTCTACTTGCAATATAAAAATACAAAGGTTTCAAGTTTTTATTTGAAATTCACAGCCAGCTGGATGCTAAAGTGAAGGAGAGCTTTAACTTTCCTGCAGAAATTAACTGACTGCTGAATCCACACATTTCTTTCAGGTTTGCTTCCAATAACCCAGCCAATGATCGCAGTCTTCTCCAGAGACAATAAGGGAACAAATAACGAGGGAGGACGGTCACGCTTTACCGTAGCTGGGCGACGACAGCGACTCTTTGGAATTAAGCTGTTGAACGTACGTGTATCAGTTTGAAAACACAAGTGCGACTTGACCACTGGAACTATTTACTATATACTTAGAGCTGCTTAAAGCTGCAGCCTGTGCACACAGAGGCTTCCTGGGTAAGCAAACTGCTGTTCGCCCATTAATTAATGTTCCAGGCTCAACAGTAAACATAAGCATGAGGAGAGTCATGTGAAGAGTCAGAACAGCAGGCAGCCAACTTGTGTCTCTCACAGGATGTGTCCTCTGCTCTCTGTGTGTCACTGTCGTCACGACTGTTTTGTCAGATGCGCCCTCTGTTCTCGTAAACAAACAAAGGTTGTGTTTGAATTCAGGTCACACTTAGATGATAACAGCCCTGTTAAAAAAGGAAGCATTTGTCCCTTGCCTTTTTATTTTGCCATTTCCAAAAAAAAAAAAAAAAAAAAAAAAAAAAAAAAAGGAAGTACATTTGAGTTGTAATTTTCTACTGATAAGAACAAGTTTACAGATTAAGACAGGCTTTCTTTGTGAGAGCTGCCTAAACAAATCCTAAAGTTCTTGTTAGAGATTATCAGCATGTTAACTCAGGCTTTCTTCATCATTTGCACAAAATTAACCGATCACGTGCCGCCGGCTTCGTTTATCTTCAACGAGTTGTGATAATGGAGAGCTGCGAGGATTATAAATAAGACACATGACAGCAAAAAGCAATATTGCTGCTGCACGTGAAGCACCAGGAATGGATTTCTGTTCTTTTAACTGCAGAAGCAGCAGTATAAAGGGACTCAGCAGCCAATCAGAAACATAAGCAGCTCTGCAGATTCGTAGCTACAGACTTCAGCGATTTTCCATCACCCAGAATCTTTATCTCACAGAGAAATATCGTCAGGAACGGAGTTAAAGAACCAGGAAAGGCTGTTAATGGCCGACTTTACTCTGAACGGGACCTGGTCGGGACCAGGTTTTCATTTTCCAACAGGAGTTGCTAAGGTGATGTAACCAGGTTGAAAGAGCGCCACCTTCGTGACACAAACAACCCTGACTTTGCTAAGACACTGATCTCACGCCGCACTGAACCCCTCTGCTGTGTCCTCAACAGCTACCTGGCAGACAAAAGCGCTGAGACGCTGACAGCTAAACACGAGGGTCCAGACAATCATCCACTCACTGCTTTGCTGACAGCCATCCGTAGGTTGGCCTCCCCGCCGAAGCGTTTGGCTATGGTCCTGGAGACGGGAACGTACGCCATGGGAATCACCTCGATGGGAACGCCCTTCTTCCACTGCTGGCCCAGAGCCTCCGAGTCCTTCCTGGGGGGACAGAAGAGAGTCAGAAACAAACCAAGACAGTGAAATGTCTTCAAAACGTCACAGAAGTCAGAGAACAGAGCGGCTGAAGAGGTGATATGGCCTTAAATTGTGAGGAAACATGGTAGCTTATCGTTCTGAAATTAAGAAATCTGTCATCTCTGATGGCTGGAAAAATGTTGTTCAGACAATACTTTGAGGTGAACTAGCAAACACACACCTGTAGTCGGCGATGACCACAAAGTGTTTGGCACAGCCGGCTACGATCTTCTCCTGCGTCAGGCAGCCGCTGCGAGACAAAGCGGACGAGCGTGAGACGAGGCGTCAGAGGAGACGGTGTTTAACCTGTGCTAGGCGAAGCGTACTCACCCTCCGCCTTTGATCAGCGTGAGATCTGCGTCCACCTCGTCTGCGCCGTCAATCGCCACATCCAGCTGTGAGGAGAGGAGTCATGACAAAACAACTCGCGAAGCACGAGCAGAAAGCAAAGCAAAAAGGGACAGTGCAACCGTCGGCTCCACCATTCGTGTTTTTGTGCAGCTCCACAGTTTTGGCTCCAATTCGAGCAGTAACATATTCCTCATTTTCAAAGCTTTCAGTTTAAATTTGGAGGGAGCTCCTCATACCTCTGGGTGCCTGTCCAGATCGGACAGCGTGAGGCCGTGCTGGAGAATCAGCTGACGCGCCTGTGGGAGATGGGAGGGAAAATGTGACGACCGAAAACAGCAGAAGAGAGATGCAATGCGTCATTCTTTTTAATGAAACAGATTATTAAACCTTGCAAACACTTCTGAATAAATGTGTCATGTTGGAGCGCAAGATTAAAACCAACCTGGAAGGAAGTGGGCACACACACAATGTTGAGTTTCTCCTGACGGACCCTCTCAGCTGGATTAACATATAAAAAAACACAGGTCAAGAGAGCATTTTATCATTTCCCTTGTTATGTTACACTCTGCTTCTTCAACCCTTAAGAGTTCGCTTCCTTTCAGGACGCCTTGAAGCACTGACTCTTACTCCCCGATGCAGCAGTTGTCTCATGGATTATATCTAAACTATTCATTTTAACGGCATTGCGGCACTCACCCAATCTGTCGACGGCGTAGACGATGGTTGATCCGCTGCCCACTCCGACCACCTGGTTGTTCTACGAGAGCGAACACAACTCAAACCAGACCCTCAAAATACAAACTTAAGGTACTTCTACTTAATTTCTGCACACTACATATCAGCTTCAACTCCAAAACCAATTTGTTGTTACTCTCTCTGATGAACTGGACTGAAGTAAATTTGTAGTACTCGGTTTGTCACTTTTTAGGATAAACTAAAGGTTGAGAACGTTTCTGTTTCATGAAAACAAAGAAACATTACTAAGAAATGTAATTTTATAGGATGTGATGCTATTTATTAAAGTTCCCAGCAGAAAAGTGACTTAAATGGAAAAACAAACAGTAACATGAAGCATTTTTCTGAATAATAATCACTTTTACTTTATAAAGAACATTTTGCAGGTAATACATTTTTTTTTGTGAGGACTTTTTCTTGTACTGGATTATTTCCACTGTGCTCATACTTAAATAAAAGATCTGAATTCTTGTTCCCCCGCTGCTAAGAGCAAATGTGGGAGGCCGAAATTCTCATTTAAGGCAAATAAATGCCGCACTCACTATATTATCGTTAAAAGTCAAGACTGACAATTCATTTTTAATCATTTATGCGGTGTATAATAATATCCAATATACATATATCTATTCATCATTCAGCTAAAAGCGCACTTTAGTCTTGCTAGCAGGTAATATTAACGTATGGTTGATATATTTAGTCCTAAATGCCGAACAAAGTTAGCACACTAACTCGGGACCAGTCGGCTAATTCCCCCCCAAAGCTCACAAGTTAGGTAACACAGGAGTTAGCAAGATAAGCTCCGTTACTTGACATCCATTAGCATTAGCTCTGCTAGCGTCCCTCAGCGTTACTACTGTATTTTAACTGGGCTGCTGTGAAGCAACAAGCTAACATGTTAGCTAACGGCTAGCGCTACCTGGACGTGGTTGTCCACCGCGGCGTACGCGGCCCGCTTCTTCGCCTCCTCTGCCATGGTCGCACAGGACTGACTGAACGGACACACGTGTTTTCTGCTGGGGAGAGCTGACTGCCTCCGGAGCGCTGAGCAGGAGAGGAATCCGGCGGCGACGTTACCCACGGAGCCCAACCCCCGGAGCGTCATGACCCGGCCCCCGGGAAAAGCGCGGCTGTGCGGGTGCAACCCGGAGCCTCTCGCCTCGCGCCCCTTTCCGAAGCCACGCCCCCGAGCTTCAGGCTCTTTCAAAATAAAAGCTCGGGTCGGTCCATTACGTCTTGTTGGTATTTTGGTGTTTGTGAGCTGTCTTCTTCGTACTTCCGCTAAACAAATATTTAGTATTATTACTCCCGGTGTTATTATTGTGCGTGTCAGCTGGCAGGCTCTGTGGATGCCTGCCTGGCACTGCTGCTTTCCTTGTGTACACACACACACACACACACACACACACACACACACTATAATCAAACTTACAAAAATAATAGCACCAAGTGAACGCTGCCAAATGCAGCTCCACAGGAAATTAAGAATCTTTCTCCTGTCCTTGCTATTCTCTCCGTCCGACTTGTGCTGCGTTGCAGAGGAGGGCGCCAGAGTTCTGCTCCTCTGTGCAGCTGTGTGTCCCGGAGAGGGGGCCTACAGATCTGCAGATGCCTGACTCCATCCTGCCTTCTGATTGTGGTTGTGAGGCGGAAAGGTAAGTGGAAGTGGCCACTGCTTCCACTCCTGCAGGCATTGTGTTATGTAATTCATGAAGGGAGCAAATCATTATGTGCTCTGACATGAAGGATAAAGTAAGCTGAGAGAGGGAGCACCTCTTCATGTTGAAGAGCATTTTTACATGCAACTCCACGTGCTGCAAAGCCCTTTTGCCTGAAACAGGGGCTTTTTATGCAGAAGTGTGTGGCAATGATATTCTGTGCAGAACACTGCATCTTGTCAGAATATGTGTTTAAAGAAACTGATATGTGCCATAAAGAAAATCATTGAAATAAACTATCAAAGTCTGCAATCACATATTGCTTTACATAAAAGACATCCAATAAGAAAAAGCTAATTTTCGTTTAAAGAAAAATGTCAATGTTGACGCAGTTTCGAATCCCGGTACTGCTGGGCCCAATTCCCTCCACAAGATACTTCACCTCCCTGACTTTGAAAGTTTGACATGCATGTACAACTTTTCTCTTCACCGCCTCCTTCCACAGTTTATTCATCAGTTTATATGAGCTGGAACCCTCATACACACCGATCAACTAATCCTGTTATCATAAATGGTATTTCATACAGCAGGTGCTGATGGTTACGGGCTGCTCGGGTCTACAGATGTGCATTTTGCTTGCTCTAACATTTCCTACCCATTCCTCTGCTAGATGAGGTGCACATAAATCCACGGAGAGAAACATGATATTTTTTGGGTTTAAACTCTGTGAGGTCGTCTATTTTTTCATGGTTTCATCTGTTTCCTTTGCACTTCGCTGTCACGATTAACCTGGAAACAGCATCGAGCTCTTGTTTAAATGCATGAAAATACAGGCCATGATGTCCCGGCTTTACGACCTCAAAGCACATGAACGCAGCCACGTTGGAAGAATGACTTTCCAACTCGGAATCTCTGATCTCCCGACATCACTTGAATGCAGCATCATTGTGTCATGGCATCAGAAAACAACCTGTGGGGATTATTTTAGTGTAAATGTCATATTTTGGGGGTAAAAACAAACCTCAACACTTCATCACACATGACGTGGACTCACAAACAGCCTTGGTGCGACCGATAATGTAGTGATGTCCTCAAGGTGGCGCCAGAGGAGAGGCCATTGGTCATGCAAACGGTTCATCCTCTTGGAGCCATGAATGTTCACAGCAGCCACATTTAATGTATTATCAGCACATTTACATTAAATAATCAAAAGCTAAAGAGTGATTTGGGGTTAATATCACTTATACGTTAAAGTCTATGTTGTATTTTGTATTCCACTTATATTTGAGCTCATTTAAATTGTGCACTATTGGCCTGTTTTACAGAAATGTTCTACAAAGTCACATTTGTAGCATGACATTCCTGTGAGAACTGTGTTTCATTAAAAGAGTCAACGGTAGATGAGCTCAGAAAAACAGCTTGCTGACAAAGCGTCTCCCTGGTAATCCAAGAGCGTCTGTAAATAGTTGGCAAAAGATTGAAGACTGAGCACAGAAAGAAACACTTTTCCAGGACCCAGCAGTCACTTGTTACAGTTTAGTTATTATATTTTCATATGAAAGTTATTGGGTTTGGCTAATGTGTGACTCTCCTTTGTAGCATCACATTTTATTTATTTTTATAAATATACTAGAGGGAGTAATTTGGGCATACTGGATTATTGGAGGGCGATGAACCCCAATATAAATCAAGAATACCACCTTGTTTGTCAAAAACGTTCTGACCGAAAATGGAGAGGAAGGCAGTAAAAAATGTTATTTGAGGTGTAACAACAGGCTGATAGTGGATTTGCCTCAGAAGCGCTGTGGAGTAGAGGTGTAAAGTAGGTAAACAATGAAATACTCAAGTACATGCATACTAGAAAGAATGTGGATGAGGAAGCAGGAAATGCTGATTAAAATTCCACAGCCAGTCCGCCACATTTAAGGGTGCAATTGTCAAATAACACCTTATTTATACCTACATCAATGAATATAAACACATTTTTTATATTCAAATGACTTTTTAATGGAAAAATAAACACACCAAATGCTGATTTTTGTTGATTTCGAGCTTTAAAAAGCAGATTTAAATCAGGCGATCAAATTGGCAAAAATGTGACGCGTCAGTGAGTGACAGGACCTCACAAGGTTGCAGTGACCTTTGACCTCCAAAATCTAACCAACCGGGCCCCCCAAGTCCAAATGTAGGTTTGTTACAAATTTGATAAAAAATATTTCAGGTCACAGTGACCTTTGACCTGCAAGAGTCAAATAGTAGTTGCAATTTTCAATTTCGAAAGGAAGGAGCACATGAGGCCGCGGCGACCTTGACCTTCGACCCGTGACCTCCAAATTCTAACCAGTTCATCCTTGAGTCAGAGTGGACACTTGTGCAAAGTTTGGAGAAAATCCCTCACAGCTTTCATCAGATATCCTGGTCACGAGAAAAGCCTGAGCGTATTATTTGGACGTATGTACACGGGACGCACGGGCAGCGTGAAAAAACTCGGCTATCGCCGGCACGCAGGGACGATGAGTGACACAAGAAATGTAAAGGCCACACGGTACAAAAGCAAACATTTGGACGGTGACGTCGATATTTCAATAAAAACAAGCACTCGCACAGATTACATCACTACTACTTTTTATTTGGCAAACAGCTTGAGATAGTCTCTCTTTTTCAGTGTACAGTATACTGTTTATATACTATAGTAAACCAACACATTCTGTTTGATAACCACTTTTTTTTGTCTCCTTTTTACTTATTACAGCTTACAAATATAGCTGATCTTTTTGACAAAATTACAGTTTCTGTTGGACACCTAAATTAGTATGCTATATAAAAACCCACATGTCTTACATTCATGATTAGAAAAAGTAGGCTATAGGTATGAAATCGGGGAGAAGAAAAAAAAGGAAAAGAGAGGGAAAAAACAAACAAAGAACAAACCCAAAACACCACAGTACGCAACTTCAAACAAATCCGATTAGGGTCGGTTGGTGGGGTTGGGGTGTCACAGACGGAGCAGTGTGCCTTTCGCCCTGAATTCGGCCTCTATTCCAAAACGGTCGGCACACCGGGGATTATCCGGGAACGACGACGACGACACTGTCACAGAAGAAGGAGGATGGTCGAACCTCTGTACTCAGGCCAAAGTTAGAAACTAATACCTCGCCATGGGTTGACAGACACTAAAGTTTGGGTTGCAAACTGTACATGTTACTTCATTCCTCACGCTCCATCTCTCCTCCCACTAGTGCCGTCCGCAAGCCTTAGTCCGCCGATGCCGCAAAAGCCTCCGAGCTTTCCTTTTCGCGCGCGAGGCGTCCGCTTCGACCGGACATCTTTCTCATGTCCGTGAGACAGAGGTGAGCGGAAACTGCGTGAGGGAGCTGCCATTTGGATACTGGGAGAGCGACTGGAAACGGTTTGTTCTCCGCCTCATGTGTGCCGTCGTTGGATCGGCACGGACTGAGCAGCCTTTTTCTTTTTCTGAGACGACAATGATCGGGCTGAAAAAGTAGCCGGCCCGTCTTTTGGCGGGAAATCTCACCGGTGGAGCTGTTTTGTTTTTTTTTTATACACAGTATTGCTGAATGTTGAGCGTTGCATTCAGGTTTTTTTTTTGTTCTTGTGTAGGATACATGACCACTGGCATTACACTGTATCAAAAAACCCCCCGGTGTTAGTCATGCTTTACCCAAACCAGATCATAGAAATGTTGCTTTTTTTTTAATCTTTTTTTTTTGGTTTTGTTTTTTTGTACGGTAAATAACAAGGTAGATCTTTCCAGACGTCTGGATTTATTACATGACAACGTTTGCAAGCATTGATCTAATCGTAACATCTAAATAGAAAACATGACCGGATTATTCTAAAACTCGTCTATGAAGACTTGTCCACAACAAAAAAACCCAACAAAAACCAAAAAACAAAACAGGGATGCATTTTGTTGAATCCAAAGCCCACAAAAGTTCCTTTTTTTCTTTACTTAATTTTTCACCTTTCCCTGACTCTCATGTTTACTAGCAGTGCACCAGAACTGTGTTGGACTTTGACAGGGAGCTGGAAGGGACTGACGTGTAAACACTGCGGCCAGAGCCAGATATAATCAACCCACCCAAACATAACAACAAATCAGTCATTGTGGAATTTAGAGGAGCAAACAGAGAGCTACATCCCAGTTCAGGGTCAAAAAAACACACAAAATTCTCCTTTTCTCTATTCAAAACATCAACAGCCATCATGATAAATAAATATTTCATTTGAATTTAACCTAAAATACTTTTGTATATTGCCATCATATATTCTAATATTTAAAATTTGACAAATTTTGCTGGCAGGAAGCTGTATGAGAGACACACACACACGCGCGCGCGCGCACACACACACACACACACACACACACATTTCCTTCCCTTTCCCTCTCTTTAACAAACACTGATGTTGGAATGACGTCGTGGGGAGAAAAGTGCAGGAACGTGAAGGTTTAACACTGCATGAGGGCAGAAGGTAGAGCCGGGATGCCCGTGGAGAAGTGTTTTAAGTACTTAGAAACACGGTGTAGGCGTGTCAATTGACCTGGATGGCTGCGTAAAAACACAACGTGAGTGCAAAGTGTCAGAAGAAGCGGCATCGTCGACGTACGCTGGCCTCACACAGTCTTAGTGAGTACTTTAAGCACTTACCCGGAGCTCAGCACACAGGCGGAAACACTGCAGCGAGGAGAAAATGTTCCCATCAAACGTGCGAGGGGTGTGAGAGGAGACCGTGGAGGTGTGTGTGGCACCGGTCGGGGTCAAACGGGGGTTGAAACAGGGAGTTCTGGGCCGTCCAGTTTTTGACTTAATTTTCCATTTTTTTCCTGG
>KV751380.1:698677-739335 GCA_001698575.1 Mola mola | reverse complement strand
TAGCCCCGCAACACAAAATTACAGTCATCACATGTTCTGGCGATGATCTTTAACTGAGCGCCTGATTAGCACTGGCAACGAGAGGGAGGCTAACTCACGTCTCGTAGAGGTGCCCACCCTCCACGCGCTGCTCCACGAAAGCCAGCTGGCGCACGTGGAGGGTGGAGTGCGGGAAGGCGGCGTGCATCCAGGGCAACCCCAGCACCGACATGAGGATGTTAATGAGCCCGGAGAGCATCAGGTCCCAGTGATACGCCGTGCCCTTCAGCAACCTGAGGAGAAACACAAGCGTTACACTCGGCGGCGCGGAGCCAAAACAACTCAGCCAAACTGCAGGGAGGAGAAGGACGAACACACACAAACAAGGGTTTGAAAAGAAAATTTGCATGTAAGTGAGAGTACAGTCACCTCACGCACTCACACAAAGGGCACCGTTCTCCTAAGGTTAGCAATGGCCTTCAACACAACCTGAGCAACCTCGCGCACATGTTAAAATTCTTCTCGTCGGACATGCAAGAGGGTCCGCGTAAGAGACATTGCATAAACATTTTTCTGCACACGTTAGTGAGGGATCGCTGCTGTGCGTCTCCTTCCGCCTCCACAGCTGTCTGTGTGTGTCTTCTGGGGGAGGTTCACCTTAAAACTGTGAACAGGTTGTGTGGAGTGTCTGCAGAGTGTTCTGACACCAGACGTGTCCTGCTGGGTTGCCCTTGAGCGTGACATTGAAAGCAGCACACTGTAAATCGCTCTGGATATGAACTGAGAGAGAGGTCTGACAAATACTGATACGCCTGAATATTGCAATATCGATTCTCAAAACCACTCTATCCATTTTTAATTAACAGTTAAGATGCAAAGATTTATAGCGGTGGTAAATTCCGTTCTGTGTTTAAACCCCTGAGTGCTAAATAGCTGCGTTCAGACTCATCCAATCCAATGCCACGATGCCACCTGAGATGGAAAGATGCTTACAGAGTAACACCTGTGTCATGGCTCATATCATATTGTTTCAATTTAACCAACTAATTATCAAGCTTAACTCTCACCTGTATACAATTAGGTCCAAACGTTTTTGGAGAGTGACACATATTTTTTTGTTATTTTGCCTTTTTGCCTTATTCTACGATGCTATTGAAGTGCCCACTTTCACTTTTTTTTCCGAGAGGTATCACAAGGAAGCCACCATTAAGCTTAAAAAAAACTCTGACAGAGAGAGCCAAGCCATTAGGATTGACCCTAATTTGGTAACAATTTGGTACATTCCGACTACAGAAGACAACTTAAGTGGACGATCATAGAATTACTTTCATTTGTGAAAAAAAATCCCTTCACAACATCCTGTCAAGGTCATGAACACTCTCGACGGGTTTACGATTGCATTGTCAATGTCTACAATCAAGAGACGCCTTCATGATTGTAAACCAGGTGCAAACCACTGGTAACGCTCAAGAACAGGAGGAGATTAGAAATGGCTAGAAAAGCCTGCCCAGTTCGGGAATTAGATTCTGTGGACTAAAGAAAAACGAATCAGAATGTTGGGATGGTAAAGGTACTGTTCTGGCGTGGGCATGTATGGGTTCCAGAGGAGCTGGGTCATTATTTGATGATACGACTGCTAATGGCAGTATGTGGATGAATTCTGAGGTGTATAGGGCTATACTCTCGGCTCACATTCACCCAAATGCTGCAAAATTGGTAGGCTGGTGCTTCAAAGTACAGATGATAATGATCCAAAATTGTTGAGAAAGCAACCTAAGATTGTCTAAGGGCACAGAATTGGGATATTTTGCAGTGGCAAAGTCAGTCACCTGATCTCATTTTGATAGAGCAGCTTTTACCAAAGACAAAACAGAAGGCAGCACCTGGCAGCAAAGTGTCTCAAACGAGGACCCTGAATATTTGGGGATATCTCTGTGTTCCAGCCTTCAGGTAGTCATGGACTGCAAAGGATTTTCATCCAAATCATAAAAAAAAAAAAAATCCTTATATTTACAATTACATTAGCTTGCCCAATTATGTTTGAGCCTCTGAAAATGGGGGAATTTGAGTAAAAATGTCTGTAATTCCTAAATGGTTATTGCAATACTCTTGTGATATCCCTAAAATTAAAGCTGAAAGTCTGTACTTCAATCACAGCAGCAAACAGCTGTTGTGGTGTACAGAGGCAAAAAACAAACTGTGTCACCGTCCAAATTCTTATGACCTAAGCCTACCCTTTACCCTACCTGATCGGATGTCTCAACAGAAATAGATGGAATGAAGAAACAAGTTTGATAAAAGAATTAGAAACAAAAAGCGTGAACAGACAAATTGCAAAAACTTTCCTCTGATTCTCAGACTTTGATTTTTATTCTGTGTGAACAGATCAATTCTTGTTTTAAGACTTTCGCAGCCGTTATTTTGCCTCCCAGTGACACTTAGATCCATTTCATTTCTGCCCAACAAATGCAGGTGATGAGGGTTGAAATTCCATCATTATAGATTTTAAGTGGGGAGGTTTGTCCAATGCACATCTAGAAGATAGACGTAAACGCTCCACTTGGTTTTGGCTCTGAGGCTTATTCAGAGCTCCCTGACTGTGTCAATTTGACTCAGATGTCAAGTTTCCACCCCAGTTATTCATCTCTCCCTAACAGGGTTGCAAATATCATTCAGCAGATCCCGAAGTGGGGTCAGAAGAAAGGCCCTTGGTGGCTTTTCAATGAGTCTTGGAAAGAGTTCAAGCAAGTTAGTTTCTGATGTTAACTCCTAAAAACTAATATCAGAGTTTTCACCTCCATTACAACAGTATCAGTTTTGTGTGTGTCAATAAGATGGAACTCATTTTGTCCTCTACCTGTTCTCAGGCGCATTTGTCAGGGAGACGACGATGTTCTGGTCGATGAAGATGAGGAGGGCCAGCAGGAAGCCGAGGCCCATGGCGCTGACGATGTTCATGGCCGACAGGCGCTCAAATGGCGCCACGTTGAAGACGGGCCGGTCATGAACTTTGAAGACTGGAACTGTTACAAAGGCAAAAGAAGAAATAAAAATTACAGCAGAAAATAGCTGACAACTATTATCATTATTTTAGTCATTTTTCATTAACACATTAATTGAAAGGGGGTTCGTGCAAGATTGACACCGCATGACTGAAAAAGAGCATTTGGGCTCCAAACGTTAACTCACATGAAGGGAGCTACAGAGTTTGGACTATAAGGTACGCTGGATATAATTCTGCACCTTTGCATCGTCTGCATTGTTCGGATATATGAATGTGCTACTTTAGCTGTCCGCCCCTAAACCAGCAGCCGGAGTGAGCTACCCTCTCTGTCATCCTCTGACTTTTAAACTATTCTACTACACGCTGCACAGTGACGTGTTCCAACATTGGCATAACTCAGCCATACCGTGCATGTCTGAACCAGACACGGAGGAGGAGCTACTTGGACAAGATCCCCTAGTAGTTAATGCATCAGAAAGGGACAAGTTTCGTGTCTACAACGTTAAGCCCCACCCCCACAAGTTGTAAGGACTGGTTCCAAGGCAGAAGGCCCAATTTGACATGTTAACAAGGTCAAAAACGCGATTTCAATCGGAGGCGATCTTTAAACGTTAAATAGCTACAAAATGGACAGTATCATACTGTAAATAAGCAGTGCAATTTAGTCACTAACCGTTATAAGGCTTGTCGGCCAGCAGAAAATAAATGCAGAGGTTACTAAAGATAACCACTAACTCCTGCTAACTGTAGCTAACTACCCTTTGCTAGTTAATATTGATTACTGCGGGGCTCATGCACAGCCCCGGGGTGCTTCCTTGTCCACAAACTGTGTTCCGTCTTGTCACGGTAGCAGACGGCTGAAGACTTCCCGTTCATGCTAGCACACCCCATAAAATATATTATCCATTTTATGAAACAAAAACACAAAACTTCAACAAACGTGCCGCTGTTAAAAAAACGATAAGATGTTTTTGACTTTTCTCATTTGATAGTAAATTTTAAATATATTCTATCAAGGATTTCCCCAGACAAAAATGCTTAAACTCATACAAAAGTAGCTTCTGTCCACGATCACCTAAACCAATATTGAGCTGTGTCTCAGCTGAAATGCCAGTATGTCCTCTTCTTACTGTGTCTGGGACTTTTCTGGATGTCAAACTGTGGGCAGTGGATGTGTATAGCCCCTGGCCAAAAACTGCAACTAACAGGATGTGACGGTGGAAGTCTTTGTTCTCTGAAATATAAAAAAATCGCCATGTGCCATGGCGTGCTGATTTTTGGGGGTTTTGGACTTGTGCTTGGACAAAACAGCCAATATGAAGGTGAAGATTTTGACTGTAGGTAATTGTTGCCTTTTTTTAAAAATCCTTTCTGGTATTTTGAGGGTAAAACAACAGTGATTCACTGGGGAAAGCATATGAAAGTATAATCTGACAGCAAATCTCTTCACAACAACTAAGCTTTAAACAGGAGCTCTTTTGTGGGCTAAGATTTGATAACATATTCTGCTAATATTACATCCACTGCCCCTCAAACTGTTGCAGCGACTCATGTTTTTACAGTAATAACAGTGTCTTAGACAGTTTTAGAGGGTCTTTTCGCATCCTGGGTAACTCATTTTAGACTCTATTCCTCCAAATGCGGCTGAATTAAGTGCAGTTGGTTCAATTTAGGCAGAAATGACAATACAATAATGGCTCTATTATCTTATGACCTATTGTCTCTGAAGGAACAGAAAATTGGCCAGGCCCTCAAATTTAAATTCATTTGGGGGTTTGGCGCTCGTCTCTTGTTTTTTCTGCGTCGACTCCTGGAAAACAGCTGCTGCCTTGGCGACAATGAATGGACACTCAAAATTATGCCAAACAATAGAGTGTAAAAAAAAAAAACAAACTGACAATCTCCAGTGTGGTTTGGCCTGTGCCTTTATTAAGGAACATAAACAGACAATAAAGGCACGGAAGAAGGGAGGGCACGCTGTTCTGGAAGTAAACATGCTACAAGTTCGAGCCCTTCCACAGATCTGGACCAGACACCCAAACCTTAAAGTGCAAAAAAACCCACAAATAGAACGGCACGGTCACAAAAAGACGGCTGTCGCTCAAGTGTTAACAAACTCCAGTTTCATACTGTAGTGCTGTGATGTGATTTCTAGTGTCTTCACAAGCCTGAAAGCCTCCGGGTCCATCATTTGAAAATATCTGGTTCTTTGATCATTGGTCAAAGCCTGTGTACATAAAAAAAGTAGGGAGGGAAGTCTGTTATGAGGGTCTATTTCCATAAGAGAGCTGATTAGAACGACACGCAGCTTAAATTAATTCAGTAAGGGATGCATTTGCCAACTATCGGTGGACCATGTTGTTCTAAATTGCAACAACAAATCATTTTTAATTTGCTAAAGTGCTGACAAACACCTTTGACTGACTTCCTCACCACAACAGCAGGTGATTATTGTAGTATTAATAAAGATCCACTATACAAAAGATTTTCAAAGAGCTGAGCTAATTGGAAATTACCTTAAAAAACACCCACTGTATCATTAAAGTATTCTTGTATGACTTGTTTCCACGTTGGGAAATATGGAGGATATCATTAGAAGATAATTTTGAAATGGTATTTCAGGCCAAGGTCATGTATAAGGACATATAGTAAAATGTATGGTGCCCAAACAGTGACCGAATATAAAACAAAATGGCGTTGCAAACGAAACCCTTTTCCCTAATAATATAGAACACATGCCTTATTTTATTTTAATATTTTTCCACATTATGAGTCAATATTTAAAATGAATCACATATTTTTTCTCTTTCTTTCTTTCTTTCTTCAGCGAGACTTTATTTTTACACTGTCAGTATTTTTTCATCACTGGTTTTCAGTTTCAAATTCCTGTCACTGTTTTGCCGTGGAATAGAGGGATTGCGGTGGGGAAATTAGCCAGATGTTTGTTTGATAAGCCCGACAGGCGTGTCAAACTGCGGTGCCTCTACATGCATCCTTTACACACTTCTTCAACCTGCCAGCACCGTCGAAATTAGGATATGAATTCTCGAGCTACGAATAAACATGTATTTAATAGGTCACGGTGACCTTTGACAGCCAAAATGTAATCAGTTCAGCCTTGAGTTCAAGTGGATATTTGTGTCAAATCTGAAGAAAGCTCCAAAAATTCCTGCTCCGTGGAATAAACCCCACAAACATTCATTTGTGGCCTTAAAATCTCATGGATGTAATTCTACACCTTTCCCTCATCTAGGCCGTCACTGCTTTCAGTGGGAGCTGAACCTGCTCTGTCACCTTCCAACTTATAAACTAGCCTACTCTACACCGCACACCATCAAGTTCTGACATCCCCGAGTAATTCGGCCTCACATGTTTGAACCGGACATGTTCCCAGGAGGAAGAGGAGGAGCCACTCGTACAAGGTCGCCTACAAGTTGATGCATTACAATGCGGAGGCATGAAAAAGCTATTCTGTGGTTTGCTGTGGGCGGACAGACACACACTTTAGGAGCAAATGCACTGTCTAGTGTAGATGGAATAACAGACGATACTGACGCTCAATGTCACTGAAAAGGTAGGAGCCAATGAAGGAGAAGAGCAGCACTGAGATCGGCAGGGCGCAGTCCGACAGCACCTCCCTCACTTTGGCATGCAGGAACGGACTGAAAGACAGAGAGAGAGAGAGAGAGAGCGAGAGAGAAAGAGAGAGAGAGAGCGAGAGAGAGAGAGGTGTGGGTGTAAGTGGGGAGACACAAATAACAGAGCAGTACAACGGCCGCCATCCTGACACTGCTTAAGCACCTCAGTCCGCCTTTTGCTTACACAATTGAATCTGGATTTGAGGCTGATTCGATTACCGGGAGTAATCAGAAGTAGGATATTAAAGCTTATTAAATCACAGGCTGGAACAGAAGCTTTGACTGAAAAGGGAGCTTTTTAAGAAACCGTTCTGGAACGTCCCTCCGAGCTCTATCACTCCCGGCGGTCTTTAGCGAACGTCGCGGGCCAGCTCAGCAGTATTCGTCCGAGCCAGCACCACTCCCACCCAAATGCAATTTGAACTTCTTCAGGAACTCCTGGTTTATCTTAAAGAGAGCCGCAGAGCTGCACATTACCTCCTTTTGAACTGGTAGAGGGTGTAGCCCATCCATAACGTCCCGAGCATGAGCAGGAGGCAGAGGACGGGCCTCTCCCGGGTGCACTGGATGAGGGTTTCGGGGAGCGCCAGGCCAGCCGCCACCTCACTCCGGTTTCCCCCCAGCAGGGCTCCATCCTGAGGGAAGTCCGCTAGGCTACTGTTAGCCAGCGTCGGCGGGTGGTAGTACTTTTGAAAGACTGAAATTACAACCGCAGTGTTTGGTTAAGATGAGGTTTACTGAAATCACCAAACACTAGCCAGAGGATGAATCCCCATGAATTTGATGAAACAATGAAGTTTAGTCTAGTGCTAAGAATAGGTTTTTACATTTTTAGTTTGGCATGAAAAGTCTTGACTACTACAAAACTAAAATTGTGTTTCATCACCATTTATGGTTCGATACAAATAATTGCACAACTACATTCCCATCTTTCAGGGTCGGGACACATCAAGCTGACGATCAGCTGTCACCCTTGTCTTTCCTTGTTGGCCTGTTTGTCGGCCAACCGGTCTGGCAGGTAAAAAAAAAAAAAAAGATCGCTGCACAGTCACGTTGTCGCCATTTAGTGCTGTTTTCCTCCGAAGCCGACGCCGTTTTTAACTTCTAATCAACCATATCGAGCAAGTGTAACAAGCAAACGCTGCTCTGTTTTTCTTTATCTCTACGACTGGACCGAGGGAATAAATTGTGAAGATCCCAAAGAACGACATCCGTCGTCCATCAAGTACGACTTTGGCGACCTTCCTTGCCGCCCTACCTGCCATCCTGCATAATGGTCACTTATTGCACATATGCAGAATGTACGTGCTTGTCTTTGCGGTGTGTTCCAGGGCAACTTTCATTCCCCCGAAGCAACACAACACGGGGTCCCTCCCTCATGGTTGGTTCTGGATGTCAGTTTGGTGCGTCCAGGCTCGTACATTAGAGTTAATCGGCAACGTCAGCATCATTACTGAGAGAATACTGACACGCTGCTGTGAACATTTAGCTCAAAGTGCTGCTGTTCACTAGTAAGCATGGCAGCAGATTACCATTTAGTCTTCACAGTACCAGGATATATTGAACAGAATAAAGAGAAAACAGAACGACAGTTGGCCGTGTCGCTTGGTTAAACCTGAAATCCCTCATGTGAATGTGCAACACACACAAGCAGACTTGATGAAAATGATGTTAATGACGCTACGGACAGAAAAACCTCATGAACGTTGAAAGAACCCCAGCCAAGCTTTGGGTCAGCACTGAGGCATATCAGTAGCAACGTAAATCAGGCTCACATACAGCAGATATCAAACAGGATTCCAACAATCTTATTCAGACAGACAGGCGGAGACAGGATCTGTGTCAAACGATGAGAAGCTTTAAAGACCGGAGCCCTTGGAAGCAGAATCGTTACAGGGCCTGTCACGTGATTGCACAGCTGCAGACGTTGCCAGTTCGAGTCTAGTCAGCAATCACTCTTCCCTCTCTTCTGCTGACTCGATCCAAAAACGACAGACATAAAGGCCACAAAAATCATGTTTTTAGAATCTGTAAGCAACAAACACTGGGTGATTGTGTTTGTTTGCAGGCAAGATCAGTACTTTACCACCTTCTGTTGGTATTAGCAGGCATCATGTCGAAGGTTGGCATGTTAAACTGTGTATAGCGACGCTTCATAGTGACTTTAAAACCAGCACCGTGACTCAAAAGAGTGTCGAGCAAAAACGGAAACATTCCTTTCAACCCCTTCATTTGAGAGAATGAGACACAGCAGACACGCCGCTCCCTCCGCATGCCTCTCCATCAGAGCAGGAAGTTATGCAGCAGGCACGAGATGCACAGGAGATAGCCGTCCAAAATGCAGCCCTTCATGTTACCGCGACACATTTTGGATGAAAAGTGTCAACAAAATGGCATCGGTTGATGTTACGGTAATGGCATGTGAGCTCCGAGTGTTATTTTACAAATGGCCTCTGAAAATTGAACTACTGCACACCGGCAATCGCCAAAACACGGCGACCACGCATGTAAAACAAATTACATTCTGCTATCGTTTGGAAATTAAATGGTGTTGAATATTTACGATGCGCCGACACTGCGCGCAGTAAAGGTAGAGGTTGTGTAGGTTGTCGATTAATTTAGCAGATACACAAGGTGGTATCTCGTCAGGCTCTCAGTCAGCTGACCCCGCAGGGCAACACAGACACGACGGTGTGTTTTTTTTCCTCTTTCTGTAATTAATTAAAACAGCCAAACCTTCGTGTTTTATTCATTAAATAGAAAGTGAAATATTCTGATCTTTTTCGCGATTATAGCTTATACAGTTACAATGAAAAAAAGTCTACTATTTTGAGATGCTTTTGTTGTAATTTCTTGAGCTGTAGGCAACAATTATCAAAATTAAAATAGCAAAAATCTGGACACATTTTAATTTCATTGAATGAATGTGAGCTCAGGTGCATATCAAATAACTGATGAAAAATCCTGAAATTCTGCACTAACATGTCTTGAATATTATTTTTGCTAAGAACAACTTCCTGTGCTCTGCTGTTGCTATAGTAACTCTTACTATGAAACGATGAATTCCTCACGACAAACGGCAGGTGTGTGGTCTCATGGTCCGATCAAATCCTCCAGAGTGTGTGTTTGGATAATGTTAAAATTTGGTTTAAACTTTCCTTACGTCTGCGCTCTTCCACGTTTTTAAAATTAGTTAAGGTTTGAATTATCTCACGTGTAACCAGCCCAATCTGAGTTTCTTCCTGTTGTACTAATAAGTAGTATTTACTTGCTACAGTATGCGTTAAGTTATGCTTGTTTGTGTTGGCAAAGGTGTCAGCCGGCTACGTTGTGCCTGTAATTATTGTAACCACAATTCACCTATACATCCGTCTATATATTACAAAATAACAATTCTTGCATGTGGATGCTGTAACTTCAGCATGTCATTAGTACAGGAAAATTATATTTAGCGTTATAACAATATTCAAAAACATGGTTTGTTCTTTAAAAAGGAAGAGAAACTCCTTAACGAATTAATGAAGAGGGACAATAATACTAGAAAAATGAACATTGGCCCATTTTTAATTAAATGGAATGAATGATGAGTCGAAGAGATCTTATGACAATCGGCCAACAAGGGATCCTTCAGTCAAGGACTGACGCACTAATTAGTGAACACCAGCACACTTAAACCCCAAAACCACCAATAATACAGAGTAAATTTAGGTTCTTCTGAGGATTTGAAGAGGTCTTGTCTTGGTGCGATTGTCTGTTTAAAGTGTTCCCGAGCGGAACGTGATGGAATCGGGCTTATGATGCTAACGTTAGCATTGCTTCTGATTTGTCCACAGCTAAGCTCTTGCTTTGCACAGCCAACATAGGGGCAACGTTGCAGGACAAAACCACTGTGCTGCTGTGAAAAAAGTCTATTAAACAAGAAAAGAGATGTGTTTCTTACTTTTGACTGTGCCTTTCACTGCATCTACCACAAACGCAATGGAAATGAAGAGGGCGATGACCTCCTCCGTCGACCTGGAGAAACACAAAGGTGACAATCGAGGTTGTTGTAGGAGAGTGAAGTAAAAGAATCTAAATGGAAATGTACTTATTAAAATTCAGCAAAATATTGGTAAGCAATGTTGTGGCAAAATAAATGGCAGGAAGAATAATGCTGGCGCAAAAAATTAATATTAAATATTATACAAAAAAAAAATATAGTAATGTGTCAAATTGCAGTTTACACGCGTGTGTTTTCATGGGTTAATTAAACCAATCAATAATCATTAACACAACTCAATTAACAATGAGAAAATAGGTGAGCAAAAAATGTAAATTCATTAAGGAGAATATAGTTTATTACTTGAATGCAAAGGTTCAATATCTGCCGCTTTGCTTTCTTTAGAGACCTTTTTTTTGTACAAACGCAGAGGCCTTTTTGTCGGGTGCCACTGATGGAAATACAGACATCAGCATCAGCACCAAACTCGCAACATTTTTCTGTTCGACAGAGGAGGAAGTACACCAGGAGCTGAAAGGAAAATAATGAAAAAAATGATAAACTGGACTTTACCGAAACGGAAACAATCCCCAGGCAGGACTGGTACATGATGATTGCTTCTGTTTTGTGTTGGTGCTCTTCATTAAGCTCCTAATCTGCAAACGGTGTCCGTTTAGCCCCTTTTCCACTGCAAGGCAACTGCTTAACTCCGCTTGCCTCCAGTATATCACCCTTTCGGGGTTTTCCAACCTAGAAAATTTGATACCTGGCACGACTTTTAGTACCACCCCGGTCAACGTTCCAAGCAAGCTGAGGCGATACCGAAAAAGTGACGTACAATAGACTAGTACAGACCGCTGAACGGTCAGAAAGAAGTTTCACTGCACCAAGGACACGAGTCAATGGTGGTGTGAGTGCTGCTCAGAAACAGCCAAATCCAGGAATCCCAACCAGAAACCCCTCGATATCCTCCACTGTTGACTACAAACAGTCACATGGTACTGTCACCTGCTCAGAAACAGCCAAATCCAGGAATCCCAACCAGAAACCAGTCACATGGTACTGTCATATCACAGCAGTTATGTCGCTATGACAACCACCAACGCCGAAGGGTTAGTTCTCGCGTTGGAAATGGAACCACGTGATACCAAAAGCGAGGTGAGTCGAGGTGATTTGAGCAGACAGCAGACAGACCTTCTGGCTGAAAATCCAGCAGTCGAAACCTTCTCACAGGGTTGTTTTTGGACATTAAAACAAAACCGCTGTGAAATATTTACACATTAACATTTCATACGATGATTCACTGCTTTGCTCTGCCTCCCTTCTCTTGGTCCGTCGCCACCGCTGCTCCCCCTCTACGTTTCTACCCCCTGCCGGGACAGGAAGGAGGGGGGAAAACTTTGCGGGGGATTTTTACAGACAACAACAGAGAAATCCTGCATAGCGTGCCTTGAAAACAAACAAAATTTCATATTAAAAGGGCTTAATAGGAAGAAGACGGCCTCATCTTCCAACTTTAGACCCTCCAAACTTTCAGCCAACATCGGCATGGTTGAATAAAGGAGATCTGGATCCCGAGGTGGCCCCATTCATTCTTCTCATTTACAAAAAATACCAAAATCTTCATCATAGCTTCTACATTTTGCAGCCGATTGGGAGCAAAGCAGCTAGATTCCAGTTTAACTCTCCTCCAGCGGGAATGGGGACAAAAAGTATTTGATCGAGGAATTGATCGTATTCTGATAGTGAAATACAGCAGCTTCTTTCACAAAGTAAAGCTTCTGAGGTAAAACTGTGATTGGGCCAGTGTGCATTGTGTGACACGCCACTGCTTTTCACAAACACACAGTAAACAAACAGAGAAAGACTCAAAAAGAGCGCCGGCGGCCTTCAAGGCGAGCTCGGCCTACAGCGCGTGATGACAAGTACCTTTTGAAGAGCTTCATGACCAGGCTGACGTTGAAGATCCCTCCCAGGATGAGGAACAGGCAGTTCCACAAACCGATGCAGGCGTAGAAAGCTGGAAAGTCCAGGTTGTAGTCGTCGCAGATTCCTCGGATCACTGCCACGCACACACAAACGTGGACAAAACTGTGAACCACTGTGATAAAACACTGAAGACAATGTCCGTCCAGAACTGTACCTTCATCGTGCAGAAACGGGAGGAAGACACGCCTTAGTTTTCACCGAGAGAAATTGTGGTTGATGAACAAACAAACAACGAGCCGACCGAAGGAGTCAGATCAATTTTGATAAGGACGAGTACGGATCATCAGTTGGTGCTTGACAATACAATGCATTAAAAATAGAAAAACACATACACTTCAGTCAAACGTGGAAAGGACGGCAGATTCGTTACGGGTCGGTTTAAACCATTACAATTTGGCTGTAATCTTGAACAGACTTGCAGGCAGATGAGTTACAACTCCACAAACAGGCCATTGTTCTGCTCAGAGAGGCTGCGGGATATGTGGCATAATTATCCCTATGAGAACGTGCTTAGCACAAATCTAACCCATTTACTTCAAAGATCATCACGCCACAAATCCGGCCAACAGCTTTGGTATTAAAAACTACATCTTGGCAGTCGGAGCAGCTGCGTTTCCTCACCGCCGCCCCGTTCTGCAGCTTCCAGCCGTCGGGATGGTTTAAATTCCCACGAACAAAACACTGCTGTTGGCTAAGAGCCGTGTAACCGCTGATGTGATGTTGTCTCTCTGAACTGAGCAGAAAGTTTACGCGTTCGTGTGTGTGTGTGTGTGTGTGTGTGCGTTTCCCCTGAAACCAACGATTACGTAACATGAGTTAAAAAAAAAAAAGTTATTTTCTCCGTTCCTGAAAAACACAAGTTTTGGGGAGAGACGTGCTTGTTGTGCCTGACTGCACCGGGAACACCGATTCAGGGCATAACATGTGATAAAAACAGCTCAAACGCTCCAACAGCGTTTTTTTCTGGTGAAAAGCAGAGCAGATGAGGACACGAGAGTTGCTGCACGGTCCATCGCCTCCTTCTCTTGATTTTTGACGTAATCTTCTTAGCACCCCACCCGCCCCTCCGCCTCGCTCTCAAATCGACCGTCGGCAAGAGAGATGAGTGTGCTGCGGCTGAGCCGAGCGAGGGAGGAGAGGCCTACCGCTGATGAAGATGGCGAGGGGAGCCGTGGTTAGAGGGATGACCAGAGGAGAGCCGGCGAACAACGAGTAGATGACGCCGCCGATGCTCTGGCCGATGATGGTCTTCCGAACATCTGTAGGGAGGGGACACGCAGAGGAAACTCAGATGCATTCAACGCATGAATGTGACCAGTTTTCTTCAAACAGGGAAAAGGTTAATATGATGGAAAACGGTCTTGACTCTCTTCTTAAATCTCAGTAATCACTAATAAATGCCCTTCTACACTGCGAAATGACACGACTTGCCCTGTGAAAACAATCACTTACTGAGACGCAGAGAATTTATGACCCAAATCTGAAGCTTCACGGTGCTTCTACGGGAGGGTTGAAAATTAATCATGCTTTTGTTGTGGTTGTTCATCTCTGGAAGTGACTTGTGCCGTCCTCATAAAAACCATTTTCAAAACCCATCCTTGAACATTTGGATTTAAGAATCTGGATTGATGTGGATCAGATTTAAATTTGGATCGCTTTTCTTCTTCTTCCTGCAACACATCTTGTTCATGCTGTGTTTTTTAAGAAGAGACGTAAAGCTTTCTAGCACTTTTTGTCATACTAAACATCGTCTAGCCTGACAAGGCTGTACAATGCAACGGAACATGATGGACCGCTGGAAATAAAACGTTTTTTTCACCACTGACTGTGCTCAAAATGTTACTGAAGTGTTTACAATGTTTCTGACTCAATAACTGTAAACATTCTGACGGAGCTCCCCGGAAAGAATCAGTCAATTGCTGATGGTGCTCTGTTTTCTAATGTTTTCTAATGTTTTTCCGACCTTTACAAAACACAAACTAATTTGTGATCTAACACGACCGATTCCCAATCGGTTGTGATCCGTGCAATGACGGCATCCCGCCACGGGATGGTAGTGTGTCCAACAACAGTTCACCTGTCGAGTGACATAGCTGGGAATAAAATACGGATAGTGCAAAAATGTTCACAAAAACAAAAGCTGACATAAGAATGCAAATAGGACCGAATAACTTCAATAAATAGAGCATTATAATATTTGTCTGGATTGCAAAATAAAAATAATTGCTATTTTTTTTTTTTTAATTTTTGATTGATTTACATTACAATAACACAAAGAAATGTGAGTGTGCGCCCATTCTTATTTCAATTCTATGTGAAGGCTTATACATCAATGCACAAACATAGATTTATGTCCCTGAATCCTTTTTTGTATAATTGTTTGTAAACTTGATTCTGCTTTGTTTTTTTTTTTAAATCATTCTAATACTACTAAGATCAATAACAATCAAAAGCAGAGGCCATTACGCAATAATGTGATAATTAGTAGATACATTTACAACCTGACCCTTTGAGGGCAACTATAACACTGATGTGACGCAGGATGAAAATGAGGTTGACACCCCTGATTTACACTACAAAACTCAATCTGGTGGACACAAATATAACTTGTATTTTATGATTAATGATTAATCAATCAATGCAGCTTGAGTTGGCCTCAACCTGAGTGATCATGAAACGGCTACAGGCCTGTTTATCCAGGACAAATAATAATAATATTCTGGAATTGGTTAACGTTACATCACGCGTATCGTCGTTTTTCTCTGAATCTGCGGGTCAACGCATGAACATGAGGATGTGTCAGAGGGGAAAAAATAAAGATGACATTTTGTCTGAGCAAAGTGTTTACACATCCGCGCTCTCAAACGCCTGCTCGTACCTATCTCGCCGCGCGTGCTCTCGTCGTTGAGGGAGCCGAAAGCGATGGCGGGGAGCAGGATGGCGATGTAGAGGAAGATGGCTGTGGTCATGTACTTCAGCAGGGTTTTATTACTGCCAACTATACCTGAGGGGAGACAAACACATGAGTCATATTCCAGTCGTAATGGAGCGGAGGAGGCTCTACGCTTTAATTTCAAAACGCCAGAAACACAAGCGGAGTTCATCAGTCAGTGCCGGCGCATCCAGGACGTAGAAGGAAACTATCCCAAACGGGCTTGCGTTCTTCCTTTTTTCTTTTTTAAAACGAATACAGGTAATTTGTTTGGGGTTTCGTTCCATCCATCATTTTGTAAGGACTTTGTCATCTTTTTGATCCGAATGATGGATAACTCACTTTGGATAGGAAACACTTTAATTGGGCTCTAATGTGATCACGGCGACTCTGGTCCTGTGACCTTCACCAGATGATCATTATCTGATGACGCTCACAAGACAGAAACATCTTGATTTTGTTACGAATGTGTTTGGATGTTATGAAACGAGGACGGCCTGAAAGACAGCAGCGGGGAATGTACTTCACACTGCTCTACTTTCCTCAGTCACGTTTTCGTTTTTTTTTCTTTTTTGAAATCTCTTCATCTGCTTTATTGACGTTGTTCTAATTCCCTTAAAACAACAACAACTATGTCTGTATTTTCCTCTTCTGCAAAACACCAAAACCCTCGAGTGGAACAAGGTCACGTGCACGTTTGTCTGAAACCCTTCACACATTTGTCTAAAGGGAGTCAATAAAACCACCAGGCTGCTGAGATTGCGATGGAGCCAGTATACGGACGGCCCTGTTCCGCGTCTGATGACTCGGGGGAAATTACAGTGAGACTGTCCGTTCGGGAACATATGGGAGCGGTGAGACATCACAGACAGTCATTTAGGCAGGAAGCGACCCTGGATGTGACACAGATGCAGCACAGATGCATCCGAGGCAAAAGGTGACAGACAAATGAGCAGGTGCCAGTGGCACCGCGGCGCGGCATAATAAGGCAGATGATACACTCTCAGAACAGGTCCCGGTCCAGCCTACCATCTGTGAAGTCAGACGGGTAGAACGGCAGCCTGCGGCAAAAGTCCTCATAGATCCCGCGGCCGGCCTTGAAGAAGTCTTGACACTGTGGACAGAAGGGGAGAGGTCAGATCTTCTGCGAGGACACGCAGCAGCAGCCTGAAGGTGCACACGTGCCAGCATGCGCCATCTGCAGGCCAGGACGGCAACAGCAGCAGATGAGAAGTGGAACGTAGGAAATCTGAAAGCCGTTTTATAAATGAATCGTTGAATGGTGATAGAAGAGGTTTAGAACCACATATTAAGAAATGATTTAGGTTCTGCCTTTTCCCCCCCCCCCCTCAGAATTCTGATTTCAATCTCAGAAATCTACGAAATCTGTGACTCAGACTCTATTTTTTCCAGAATTCTAAAAAAATGTCGGAATTCAGAGTTTAAGGAGAGGATTTCTTCCATCCTCTTCTGTAGCAAACGGGGGTTATCATCAGATGTTTTTTTTCCAACCCGAGCCCTATTTCCTGAACTTTGACGGAATTTCATAAAATGCATTTCTTTTTTTATTACTCACTGGAATTTTGACCCTAGGATCCATTAGCTCAACGAGGCTATACAATGCAAAGGCACAGGATGTGAGATAACATCAGAAATAAAAACTTTTCACCACAATCAACCCTCAAAATGTAATTGAAAATGCCTGGTAACATGGAGTGAAACACATAGGTCACCTAAGGAAGCAGTACACATTTGTTTTATACAGTATTTTTACAGTAATTGAGTCAAAAACACACGGGTGGCATGTAGGTTATGTAGTTGGTTAATTTGTTTTCTGACAGAATGCTGCTGTCGCATTGAGTCCGAGAGACCAAACTCCATGCCGGAGTCGTCTCTGTATCCAAAAGTTCAGAAAAAAAGGGAGCTTAGGCTGGAAAAACACTGGAATTGTCCTTTAATAAAACAGTTTGGCTACACCATTGTACATTCGAATGTCACTGGCATCATTGACATTGTGATATATTAATTTCCAAACTGTTCACAAGCAAGAGTACTGACTTACTGGTATAATATTGTCAGAAAGTGTAACGTTTGGATTCTTAATGTGTTTGGAAAGTTTACAATGAGACCCTCCCAAAAAAAGGCAACAGCGCAAAATGTCTGCGGCTCCACCCGCCCGTTCATTCTCTTTCATCCTGCACTTTGCTGCCGACACACTCAACTTGAAAACGTCCCGTTTGATTACCCAGCCGAGACACAGCGGGCACCACAAAAGCTGATCCGAACCATCAAATTTGACCAGATAGTCCTGGAAAAGCTCCGATCGCGTAATCCAAAACAAAGTGAGCAGATCCGCGGGGCTGCACTTAGATGCACATTTAAGAAACGAGCCGGCGTGTCCCCGGAACGATCAAGAACAACGGAGGGATGGAAGACTGAGCGTGTTTCCAGAGCAGGAAGGGCCACGTGATGCAACAGGAGGGTGCTTCTGGTACAGATGAGCTTTCAGGCTGCAGAGGACGGGGAGTATACGTTCAGCCCTCGCTGAGCGTATTAAGTAAATTATCCAATTACTCACCGTTTCATTTTCTCCTTGAACATGGCGTGACATAATTAAATGGAGTGGGTGACGCCGGCGCGTGTGTGAGAAGGAAAAGCCCTCCACTAAATCACCTACAAAAGTTTTCCGGCAGAACAAAGACATTTAGGGCAACGTAAACAACCGGAAGACAATCAACGGGGTCAACGTGTCTTCTTTTGTTTTTGTTTTACTCTCTCACCCTCTGATTAGCTTTATGAAGCCACACATGCTCATCGACAAGGACATTTCCTGCATTACATCCTCATACATCCTGAAATTAATTATCATTATTAAGTGTGTGTATGTGTGTGCGTGTGTGGCCGATCAGCGGATTCCAGCTGTGGTTCGATAACTAAAGTCTCAGTCCCACCTGTTTACCATTTGTTCCCAACGGTCGAAGTAGTGAGGGAAGGAAAAACAACAACGATTTGACTCCACTTTCCTTTTTTCAAGCGTAGGAAAGTGGTTGGGTGGTCCACTGTCAATTTCAGATGTGTAACAGGCAGAGATGCAACAGAGTTTTAAGGCCACACTGAAATTTTTGGGGGGGGTTTTTTTTGAGAAAAAAGTCATACATTTATGAGAACGAGGTCATTTTTATGACCGTTTGTCTCATAAAATTTTGACTTTTTATCTTGTGAAATTACAACTTTATTCTCATAATGTTTCAACTTTTGTCTCATAACATTATGACTTATTTGTCTTAAATTTACAACTTAATTCTCTCTATTTTCCACTTAACTCTGGCACTAATAATCCATCAAACGGAGGAGGTGGGTGGTCTCTCTCTCTCTCTCTCTCTCATCGCTCCATTCTTGTCTCACTCGTTTCATCATTTTCTCTTTCCTCTTTATTTTCTCCGTGCCTCCGCCCCCCCACGTTTTCTCCATCTGTCTCCATAAATTCCCTTTTTCACTGAGTGGCACTGAGCCTTTCAAGCCCTGGGATAAACACCTAACACAATCCTCCACTATAACCAGGGAATAAAATAAAAAACACAAGGGGGGAATGTCTGGGAGGCCTGGCCTGTCAAGCGCAACATTAGGAGGAGATGTTGGCCCGTGGCATTGAGCGGAGCCCTTCCGGAGGTGTGCGAGCGTGCCCTAACGTGTGTGTGGACGTGCATGTGTAGCTAAGGGCTGCGGAGCTCTGACAGGACTGTGAGAGATGTAAGGTCATTTACCCACTGAGGAGGCCTGGCAGGAGTTGATGCTGATTGATTAGGGGGAGAGAAAAGATGGAAGACTCGAGCCAGCCGAGCGAGGAGGAGGAGGAGCTGGGGGTTTAGTAAAGGAGACTGAAATGGAAGAGAATAAGAAAGGGCTGTAATGTAAAAATGAACGTGCAGTCTCATTTCTGTGCAGAAGGCTCTGTAAAGAAATGAGAGGACGACTGAAAGGTGAAGGAGGGAGGATGGAAGACGCCTCATTCTCTCACGTGAGGAGGAATATTAGCGCCCATCTGGCCTGATAATCACATGTTGCTTCAAAATGGTTAAGCTTGCGGCCGAGGCTGCGCACCTTGAGGGGTTTGTGACTGCGGGGGTCGGTCTCCTCCTTCCCCAGAGCGGTGGGCTGCTGGTGGGTCGCCGTCAGCTGGTGCCTCTGCAGCACCAGCGCCTCCTTGAACTCCTCCTGCGTCTTCGTCTCCAGCAGCTTCTGCCTGAAGGAGATGTCGGAGAAGAGGGTGGCGAACGTCCGGCCCAGCTCCATTGCCGTCTTGGTGCTTTTCTGTGGAGGAGCGCATGTTTCTGCGTTAAAGGAGCATTCCGCTATAACCTTGTCCAGCTAAACAAGCCCGGAATGGCCCGGAACATAGGGCTTTTGTTGAAAAATACCATAATTCTCGTTAGAAAAGAGTAATAAAGATGAATGAGAGACTAAAGTTAGCTGATTTTAATCAGTGTAAACAAGGTGTAATTATGACCTAATGGGTTCGTTAGCAAACGGCATCACATTAAACAGAGAGTAGCTACATTCATTTATTCTCCTTTCAACTCATTTTTTCATCTCAGGAGGAGAATGGTGGGTACTTTAGGTGCTAACTGTACTGCTTTTTTCATCCTTTAACCACTAACTTTGTCTTTGGTGCGCGGCGAGTACACGTTTGGCAGAGACGACAACAGCCCACTGTGGGGCAGATGGTGCTGATGTCAGTGAATTAAAATGTTAAAGTTGCAGGAGAAAAGAGCAAAGTAACATGCAATTAAGGGATTCATTGCACGTGTCAAATAAAAGCAATGATTTCCGTAGCTTTAATTTAATCTAATGCTTTAAATCTAAAAACTCAAAATGAAAACTGAAGTATCAAACATATTATATCATATCATTCTCAACAAATGTTTTCAAATAAATACGGTTTTAAGTTATATGACATTACAGTAATAGTCAAAATAGGCTGAATTAATAAGTACATTAAAAAATAGAGGATGCAACGTAAAAGGAATCATGACTAAAAAGATCCTTCTTAATTTGGAGAAATGTCACATTAGTATAACCCCATGTAAAACAGCTTTATCAACCATGTTTTTGTGTTGTGTCTAAAAATTTAAAGCCATTTGACGATAAAAAAACCCCCATCTGTTGTTATGAAATGTCCCTCAGTCACACAGCTTCTTTTCCAACATGCACCACAATCCATGTTGCTGTCAAATAGAGAACTAGAGACAGAAATCTGCTCCAGCATATCTAAACATTTCCACTTGAAAGGTGAATTGGGAGGGTGGCAGGTTTGAAGCCGCATCTTTTGTCAGTAATCCCACATCTGTCACAAATGCTGGCGTCACAGAATGGTGGTGCCGATGTCGTGGCGGTGCCAGCGAAGCCTTGTTAGCCAGGTGGCAAAGACGCCAACACAGCCGGGCTCAGTGCGCGCGGTAGCAGCTGCAGCAAACAGAATAACTAAAGCCTTTAAGCTTTTTCACAGTGGCAAATGAATTTCAACATGGGCTCAAAGACCTGAGGGAACAGAGCTCTATTAATCCAGAGGCTCTAGTTCTGCGTGATCGGCAGGGACGCCCGACCTTCAGTCAGGTTTCATCCTCGGGCTTCAGTCAGACGACGGCAGATACACTTTTCTTGGATTTCCGGCGGAGATTCAGCGACTGGTACATAATTCAGAGAGTACTGTTTGTACCTGCTTTAATTAATTTGCTTTATTTACTTGTTTCTTTAATTGAATATTATTGTTTATCTTGTAGTTTTAAGTTTACAGTATTTTATCTACTCGACGTGACTGTAAATGGCCGTCCTCGTCTCTTGCTGCTCTTATGGTGGACATAGTTGAATTGTGGCAGGGCTTCAATACTCGTTTATGACGCTATTATTAGTATTATTATAATTAGCGTTTTACTACTCACGTTATCAGCGCTGTCTGTTGTTTTTGGCTATGACAGTTGAACTTAGCCGGTGCTACATGCGCCGTGGCAGCCGTGAGCAGGAGAAGTGAAGCCTTATGCTTTGACCAAAACAAAATATGTGGTGTTAAACTAGAAATACTAGTTCAAAGACAGACAACAAAACAGTCTGGCATCACATCATCTGTGAGCTCTGCTAGCACACGCTGCTGTCATGATAACAGGGCGGTGAAGATTAGCCTGCTAATGCTAATAATGGAAATGGTGACTGGAGAGTTGCTCCCGTTAAGTTTGGTAGAAGGAGAAGCTGATGGGTGGCCGGAGTACAAGCCAGCAGAGTGGAAAGATGTACGAGGACAGCAGGAAGGAACCGAAGGCTGATTAGCAACGTCTCGTTTCAACAGACCGTACAGCCTTAAAGCAGCTGCCGAGGAGTGAGGCGTGTTGGTGAAGGTGTGTGCCTGTGTACTTTTGAAACTGCACCTGGTTTCCATTGTTGGCTTTTCATTTACAGAAATGTGAAAGTGTCATATTTCTCATGTTCTCTGACAGCTACACAGCAGCAATATGGCGGCAAACACAAACGTGTGGTATTTGAGTTATTTTCAGGCAAGTATTCACTTTACTGATTGCGTTCTCACTTGTAGATTTATTTGACTTTGTTTGGACCGACTACCTGGGTTTGCCCTCTGCCTTTGTGAGGTTTGACTTGCTATCAAATAAGTCAATTATTGGACTGAATCTGTTCTGCCTCTGGTATCTGTAACGTCACCTTCAAATTCCTTGTGTTTTCTATAGCAAAAATATGACATTTTTTTGTTAAATACTACGATAAATACCTTGGCTGAGAAAAAAACTGCAGGAACTCGTGTGATGTGTATTTACACTTAAGATGAGTAATCAATAACAACAAAGTGTTGAAAATATCATGAATTTATCATTTTAACAGACTGTTTGCTCCTGTGGTTTTACCTAGAATTTATTTGAGGAAATGTGTTATTCATTGTCTTGTTTTATATATATATATGTGACACATTTGGGCTTGATTTGGGAACTGACATTATCCCAAAAGTGAAAACATTGTTCAAACTCAGTCACATGAGACTTACATACATCAGTAATGGTAGTTACTGTATTTACTAACAAGGAACCCGTGATGACACCCTACTTGTGTTTTATTTTGATTTAGAGACCCCTACTGGCAGAAATGACATGGTTTAAGACAAAACATCAACTTTTTGTCAGATTAGAGAAAAGACACAGTCATTAGAATTGCGTCTCTTGGGAACCATGGAAGTTCTGAGCCATCCATCAAGTCCAAGTTGAGACATTTCACTGGATAAGTGAAGAATTCAAACTCCCAGGACCATGAATGTCTGAGGAAAATGTCATGGCAATCCATTCGAAAGCTGATGACACATTTCACTACTTGACAACTTCAGAGTCATGTGAGTGTGAAAGCCAAAATGTACCAGTGTCCACTCAAACAGGATCTGGCACCATTTACAAATGTTGTGTTACTAACATCAACACATTGAACATATGGATGCAGGAAGGAAGGATTATACTGCAAAAGCTGTTTAATTTTGTTTCCTGTGAGTCCAGATCACAATTTCAAGAGTAACTAAGCCCCTAAACCTAACCTAGGAAATGGGTATTTCATGGTGTTGTTGATGGAGTCAGGTCCTCTAGTGTAAAATATTTAAACTCGACATGTTGTAATCTATCCATCCATCCATCCATCATCTTGGAATTGGGTCATGGTGGCAGCTGGCTACGCAGAATATTCCAGACAGACGTTTCTCCAGCAACACTTTCCAGCTCCTCCTGGGGGATCCCAAGGCGTTCCAAAGCCAGATGGGCTATACGATCCCTCCAGAGTTCTGGGTCCACCACAAGGTCTCTTACCAGTTGGGTATGTCACGAAGACCTTCCAAGGGAGACGTCAAGGAGGCGACCCAACCAGATGCCCAGACCACTTCAAGCTGGGTCCTTACGAGCCGAAGAGGCAGCGGGTTTGCTTCCGAGCTCCTGTAAGGCTGAGTAAGCAACCCTCCTGAGGAAACTGATTCCAGCCGCTTGTATCAGCCGTTTCATTCTATCAGTCACTGTCCCAAAACTCATGACCACAGGTGAGGGTTGGCCTTCCTGCTCACTTCCCTCTTAACCCCAGCGTAGGGCTGGGTAATATGGACTTTAAATAATGTTGCAATATGTTTAGGCTATATCACAATATATCTTAAAAATCTCCTCTAAAGCACTTTTTAAATGTGCAATTCAACATTTTTATGCATAAAATGACCCAATTGTGATGATTCCAGTAGTCCCTTCAACATTTGTCTGCCTTATTTACTATCTATTCATTAGAGGTTTCTATTGTTTTGTGTTTTTAATTTGCAAGCAAAAAGCGGGAAAACACAATCCAGTTAAAATTAGCAGGAATTTGAACTATCTCAAACAAGGTAATTGCACACACAAGCTATTAGCTAATTAATGGCATTATGTAAGCTCAGACACTAATCCAAATCCAAACCACTGACAGATAATAATCAGTTTCCCGCACGGGTCCAGTTTTGAACCCAACACACCCATAATGCTCAGCAGAACCCAACGGTTATCTGCAATGATCGATTGAACCGGCTCCTTCGGAGACCAGTTAATTTAGGTCTTTTGACCTGACCTGTGGGCCGTGATTAAACACACAGGCTGTGACGGTTGTGTTATTGGGCCGTCGCAGCAGCTCCGTGCCTCTGCAGTTTTCAATGTGTTTTCTCAGGGACAATGTGCCCATCTCGCAAAGACCTAATGACACTGTTAATACGCAGCAAAGCCACTGACCACGTTACTGTCACAGTCTGTAATCACAAACTCCAAAGTGAAATTGCCAACGGCGTGAAACATTCACGTCAACATTTGGATTCGATGAATGTGATTTCATTTAATGTATCTCACCTTAAACCAGCCACGAGTACATCGAGTATATTCGATATATCGCCCAACCCTATCAAAATGGCACAGACCAATGCCTCCAATAACAGCTGACAGCGCACAATACCACGCATCACTTCGCTCTCGCGCATATCTACATTATGTTATACAGTATATGCATAAAGACTGCCCACTACTGGTTAAAAATCAGCTACTATAACTGAATTTTCCTACTTTCCGACTTACATACTGTATATGGTGGCAGCTTTCGTCACCAACAACCATCCGTTGACCCCCAAGTCGTCGCTATGTGCCAGCACTCACACACACAGTGGAGGAAGCTTTTCAGTCTATTTGAGATGTTAGATCAGCTACAACATCACAGGAACCGCAGAGGAACTTCACAAAGGGCGGTGGATGTCTTTTTGACGGTCAAAAAGGAGGCAGTAGGGAGCAAACTAAATTTTGGGGGTTAAGTGAATCCATTATTATCGCCGTGATTCCAGTTTAAGTTCAAAAGAAAGGCGTCTTTCATTCGAGCCTCAGTAAATCACACCCAAAAAGATTCTCATTGTGGGATCTACTTAAGTTGTGGAGGCCACTTTTTTGATGATAAAGACTAACTGGGAATCTGTGGGCGTAGTTTGCACACAATCCACATCAAATCCCGAGGGCAGCTTACCTAACTAGCGGAAGAGCCAGAGAAGCTTCTTTGAGGGCATGAATGTGTTGACGGGCGCTTTCGGGTATGTTTTTAACAGAGTGAATAAGAATCAGAACCTGTTTTTGAAGAAACGTCATGTCTGTTCAGCACACTCAGGCTGGGTGAAGAGAAGGAGGAAAAATAAGCCACAGATGCTGTAAAGCTCTCTGAACGGCGGCTGATGGAAATGATCCGCCTTTACACACACTGAATTACATACATTTGCCAACCAAAGGAATTCCCATTATCATTATCGTCATGCCCCTTCAAAGATTTTTTTCTTTTTTGCAAAACCAGCCACCATCAAAGATAATTGCCACATAATAGTGCTTTATGTTTACTCGGGGTTTAGATTAATGTTGCTGAGAATGCCATTAGTGGTTGTGATTGCTGCCTGGCACAATGGCAAGGAAGGCGCTGCAAGCACTGCGGAGCCACTGAACACAAAGGAGGGTTTATGGGGGGGGGGGTATAGAAACCAACCAAACAAACAAATAAAGAGAAAACATGAAGCAGAAAGGCTGATTGCCAGAGTCACTCCAACGCCCCTGGTGATTCCAGTTTGATGGTGGAGAGTGACGTGCGTGTGTTGAAAGCTGAGGATGATGGGAAGCAGAGAGAGTTCACCCATTGATGGGAATGGTGGGTATAACAGCGGCCGTCAGCTGCCACACGCTCTACAGAGCGAGCAGAAAACAGCAATCCTGCACACAGCAGTGGCCCGAAAGGTTCAGCCAATGCGAGATACCGACAGGCCCTCGGACTGAATTCACTTCAACAGACACTCGGCAGCTTTGCAGATACATCAGAAGCACACAGTCCAAGAAAATTTGATTACTGTGATACATGATTAGCAATTAATTCTGTCTTTCTCACCATTTTTTGTTTTGGCTTTAAACTGCAGAAGTGGTCATTTTCACTGAAAACACAGCAAAAAACAGAAATGACCCCTTGAAAATCTATTAAAACCAGTGTCCGTTCGTGACGGAAAAAGCAGAGAGTGGTGATCCTTTTAATTATAGAAATCTCTGGTTCCTTCCACAACTGACCTTGCTTTTAAGAAAACCAAATTTAATTGGACTCGTGACAGATGGCCGACTCTAACTGAATTTGCATGAGCAAACTAATTAAAACACATTTTTACAGTGGAAGTCGGTATAAAACTTTGGATTTCCTTTTAAATACAGTAGCTGGGAGAGGAACACGAGGGCACGCGTTTGATCCATTACTTGGAAATGATATAGCAGCGGGGGGCTCAGACTGATCACATGCTGAGTTGGATTTTACTAATCCACCAAAACATCTTTGTTTATAGGAGAGATGAGTGATGAAAGCAGAATGGCAGGCGGTGCAAGAATCTCTTCACAGCACATTTTTAGTGAATGACCAAAGGAGTTAGAAATGAGGAAGGCGGGTAGATATCAGCAGTTTAGAGGAGAACTGAGGCATTTTTCAAAATAGGCCCTATTTGCCGAAATTGGAGGGTCTAAAACTTCACAAAATAGAATGTTTTGGTGAAAATGATTCTAGTATGGAGTTCTATCGATAGGACAGATTAGCTCAGCAAGGCGATGTGGTAAATTGCGACCTAACGAGGGGGAGTCAAAACATTACAAATAAATCGCAACGTTTGCCACTAGCAATTCTCAAAATTGTATGGAGTGCCCACAGGAAAACACTTGTGTATTTCTGAGTCAATAATTATAACAAATATTGTATAAAATGAATGTTTCTGCATCCTGTCAAAGCGGTGGAAAACAATACAATTGCAGTAACATTTTAAGTGTAATTAGTGGCGTAAAAGTGATTTACTTCCGATGTTTTGGATGGCCGTGCCATTGCATTGTATAGCATCGCACAGCTAATTGGTCCTACCGACCGAACCCCATACTGGAGTAATGTTCACCCCAAAAATATGTTGTCTTATGAAGTGTTGGACCCTCAAAGGTTGGAAAAAAAACAAAATGCTGAAATTGTCCCGTAATGTAAATTATCCACTAGCAAAAATTATCGCCTGGTGGTTACGTGCTTCTGCAAGTAGTACAATGTGGACAGGGAAAGTACTGTGGACCTCACAATATGTGAGGTCACAGTGAGCTTTGACCTTCAAATTTTGAACTTAAATTTAACCGATTTCATCAAATTTGACAAGGTTTGAGGTCACAGTGATGATCTGAGTTTCGTCGTGTTGACAATTGTGGCCCTATGAGGCCGAAGTCACCTTGACCTTTGACCTATGACTTTCAAAACCTAATCAGTTCATCATTGAGTCATAGTGGATGTTTGTGCACAATTTGATGAAAATCCCGTTTGGCCCGAACAGACGGCCGGGCGACAACATAACAATACAGTCAATTCTATGCAAAACAGGACATGAAACGACATTAGTGAATGAAACAAAGGCAAGTGGCTGTGCGAATGCCTCGGCAATCTCACGTGTCATTTCCTCCCCGTGGGGGTGCAAGTTACCATTTTGAGCGGGGCCAGTATCAGGATGACATAGCGGACCTCGCAGCAGTTCTCCCCCCAGTTTTGCGGCCTCTCCAGGCGGGAGATGCACACGTGACGCCGCTGGAGATGCTTCACGTTGCAGCTGGGGCAGAGAGGGGAAAAGAGGAGGTTTTATAAATGTCAGCGCCTCACCTCACCTATCCATAGATTATCCTCCGTCTCTCCGCAGCAACAGGTGCACAGTAGTCATATGTGCGGGGAGAACCACAGCTGGATTTGCAGACTGAAATAACAGAGACTGACAACATGACTACGACCAGATTAACATATTCTCTCTCTCTCTATTAAAACCATGTAGCTGCACACTTGGTGATTTGGAACGTTTCAGGTATAGGATTAAGTGTTGCATTATGTGTTATTTCACAAGTTCTGGAGATTTAAATGACAGAAATTTGGATGATACATAAGCGTTTTCCGATCGTTGTGATGTAACACAGGTGTGGTTTATTCTTCTATTTATTTTTAATGTTAAGGCAAAAAAAAAAAAAAAACTTGGTTAGGATTAAAGAAATATTTTGTTTTAGGGTAAAGTATAGTAGTGCAGCTCAAAAGTGAACTTTGTAATTTTTTTTGCTTTAATTGATTATTGATGATTATTTTGGCTTAATCATCTGCAGTGAAATATTATCAAAACTAAAAGAGTAAAATGCTTGACATTTTAATTAATGAGAAATGAGTCTAGAATATATTAAACTGATGAAAAATCACCATATATTAATATTTTGAGATGCATTGGTATGATCATAAACATGTGTTTACGCTTCAGGGAAAACTGTGGCGGTGTTTCTAAAACGAGAATAAGAACCTTGTGGTTGCAGGCCTCCATGGACCAGAAATGCATCTGTGCAGTGACGTTTAATGTTGCTGTAAGGAAGCTCGGAGTTCTGAAACATGGACATGTCAGCATAGAAGATCTACACAAAAAGAATTCTTGAGTTTTGGCTAAAAATGCGTTTAAGGCTTCACATTGACCTTGACTTTTGACCTCTGAGATTCACTTGAATATGGTTGGATGGATGGATGGATGGCATAAGTCATAAAAAGACAAAGTTGACTGTCGGAACTTTTCGGAGTTAAAGTACAATGTTCTGGTGACGCATCCATCCACCTCCACTCATCTGTCCGCTGACATCGCCTGACTTCCTGTCATCACTTTGTCACACCAGCGCAGCTACTTGGATTCCTTATTTCCCGTCCTGCCACCAGACCGTCTGGAAAGAGTTTAATCACTAGCAGGACTGGTATCTAATGAAAGGCTGACGCTGATGATGGTTTTTTACTGAACAAAGACAGTAAATTGGAGATGTAAACACATTTCAACAATAACCGGACTGTTTGATTACTCCTTTTTTTTTTAATGCATTTATTATTGTGGTGTTAATAGTCTTTAGAGGAGAACTCTAATATTTTTCATCCTAAGCCCTATTTCTAAGTGTTCAAGGCTCTAAAATGTCAGAAAATCTTTTCCTTGAAAATGACTCCAGCATGCAGTTTAGTTGCCGGGTCACTTTACCTTGACAAGGATAGACCATGCACAATGGCACAGGGCAAGTCAAAGCGTTTGGAAATAAATTGCTTTTTCGTCACTAACTATGCTCAAAATGTTTTATTAACTAATTTATTTACATGATTAAATGTATCCAGTCACACGGATGGAGTAGATACCTAAAGTCAAACATCCCTGTTGTTTTGACTCAATAACTGTAAAGATACTGTATTTTTGCTTCCCCTCCCCCCCCCGTCTTTTCTCTATGTTCGGTCACTAACGGTGAACGGTGAAGACACAGCCCCAGTTGTTGAAGATCACTGTTTTAAACTGATTCACAGACTTAATTCAATGTAACTATTTAGCACATTACCAAAATATGGGATAAATACTATAAAAAGGGATGATAATTAAAAAGCGATTTATTTCCAACATCCCATCATGTCACTGTATCGCATAGCCTCGTCGAGCTAACCTGACTTCGCGACCAAACACCATGATGGATTAAAAGAGCCTAAAAGACCAGGAAATAGGGCTCAGGTTGATCCTGGAGTTCACCTTTAACTGAGCACTTGGCAGTACCTACGGCTGCAAATAACATTAAAGAGGTCAATGTTAGCCTATATTGAACATGTCACGCTGTCTTTAGGTTAACATTATTATTATTATTATTAAATGTTACTATTACATTTGAGAAGCTACAACTAATGAATTTTAGGTATTTTTGTTTGATAAATTAATATGAATGAATAATTGATCAATAAAAAAACCTCTAAACGTCAGACAGACAGACAGACTTACATAATGCAGAGCCAGGACTGCTGGTACTGGACCCCAGTGGCAGTGGCTGTCACCCCCTGGATCGTCTCCGACAGCAGGTGGACTGTGTGTGGAGGGTAAAAGGTCAGAGGTCAAACGCAAGATAGCTTAGATCCACCTCAAGTCTAGTTTGATCCTCACACACACACACATTCAGTGTTAAATAACAGCATGTCACCCTACAACCTGCATATAATGTGCATGCTAACCGCTGTGTTAGCTCCTGAGCGTCTAATCTAAAAATCCTTCAAAATAAAAACCCGGCTCTGATTTCTTCATCTGGCCAAGTGGAGTCAGCCAAAGGCCTAAAATGTTAAATAGGAATCGGGAGCTTTATCTGCTGTGTGAGTCCTCTCAATATGATGCCGACATCACAGGCGTCTAATGAGCTTCGCCTCCTGCTGCGGACGGTGAGTCTGCGCCGTGCGCAAACAACCGCTCGCTACTAACCGTGTCCATCAAACTCAGGGAAACACCAACGTTTCATGACGCTGCCGTGTTTACACAGCGTAAATCATTAAAAACGGGGAACTGGGGGCACTGTTTGCCTCCCAATAAAAGGAATCTCCCTTCTGACTTCTCACGCTGAGAGTGCTGAATAATGGTGTTGTGAGGGATTTTCTTCTGCAGCCCCGACTATCCCAAAGCCCCTCCAGAAGATTCAGCCTGCTTTGGCTCGCCACATCTTCGCTGACTCATCAGTGCCGAGCAAATTACAGGGCGGAAATATTTTACACCGTAAGCAGCGGGGACGATCGTTTCCAGATCGTTACGATTTTCCCTGCCAGAGATTTTGTCTTTTTATTTCCGTCTGCCTTTGTCTTTCTCTCCATTACTCTCTCTCTCTCTCTGCCATGCCGTCTCATCAATAAACTATCCTCCATTCATGCCAGAAAATGATGGGCGTCACCATGACAACAGTATCACGGTGCTCAAGGAGTGAGAGACTTGGGAAGGGAAGGGGGAGAGACAGAGAAATAAGGAAGAGAGCCTGCAGAGAGACAGGAGGAGGAGAAGAAAGAAGGGGGACACAAAGACCAAAAGGGAGACAGGAAGATAGATCAAGAAGGAGGAGACACGCAGAGAGAGAGAGAGAGAGAGAGAGAGAGAGAGAGAAATAAACTGAAAGGGAGAGAAACAGGGACGAATGAGGACCAAAAAAAACCCCCCCAAAAACCAAAGAATGTGACAAGCAAGGAAGGAAACTGAGAGCGAGACTAGATGAAACAGGAGAGGGAGACCGAGGGAAGGAGGTGTCGGACTGGGATTCAATTCAATTAATAGCAGTAAGCCTGACAGCCATGTAATAATCAGAAACCATCCAGTTTCTCATTGACGTCAGGGAGGAGGAGAGCGGGAGAGACATGCGAACAGAACAGAAGACTGATTAAAAGACGAAGGGAGGGAGCGACGGTGGCCAAAGTGGAGACGAGGAGCGAACGGTGGCCTTCCAAACAAACGGATCCCGCCGAACTCATCCGACAGAAGATCACGACTAACGCGGCCCTTTTTTTCTGGCGTCACACACCCATTCTGAGTGTTTGGGGTTAAATGTCACTCAAAGTGGGAGGCGCCTAAAAAATGACATTTGATATTAGCTTCTCATCAAGCACGTTAGCATGAATCTCTGTCACGGCAGCCGAGCAGCAGCCCTCCGCTCTGCCGTTGTGTTGTGCATTTATCTAAAGCTCCCCTCCGGGCACGTTTTGAGACAAATTAAAAAAAAATATCTCTGCTCGGAATAGTAATTTGTGTTGCGGCTGCACTGTTTTAAAGGAACAATTAAAAAAAACAAACACATCCTCTTGCCTGCGGATGGTTTCAGTGTGAGCTGAAGAGGTTTGGAGATATCGGTGGTCGTTTCTCGAAAGTGAACGAAGCAGACGGAACTTCGCTTGTGCCGCCAAATCCCCGGACCACATTGTGAGCAGTGTGCAATATATGTATACATCACTGACTGTATATACAGTCGGAAACCATGACAGCTCCACAAAAGTGAAGCTAAAGAATTTCGGTCGACCCCTGCTGGTGGGTTGCAGTAGACGTCGGTCATAAACCTCCTCAGTTATGTCGGACAGGACGTTAAAAATAAAATTACATATCAAATAATTTTTTCCAAAGATGAGTTGTATTGTTTTAGGTGGTTCTGATCAGACTGATGTATGTTCAAGAGTAAATTTCTCCAACCATTTTTGTTTTAATTAGTTATTTGATGTCATAAAACAACATGATTGCGCATGACCAGGCAGATGGGTGTATGGGTAAAAATGTGATGTCATGCCTCCGCTGCCCGGTCACGACCACGCAGGCTGTGTTTGACAGTGCCATCGATTTTATTTATCAATGGTATACATATATGCCAAGAAGGAAACATGCATCAACTCACAGACAAGAGGACGGCTGCCTATGTTTGCTGAGGTCACCTGTATGTTTGAATTTGAAGGGGTTAGCTGTCCTTTTAATTACTGAATTTACGTGTATGTGCACTGGATGTTTCAAGTCTGCCTGTGAAAACTGACTTTTGCCTACAAAACCCCTTCTAATATGCACTCAAATTAATAATTTAACGAATCCCCCTTAGAAATATACCTCTAGTGTGACAACAAGAAACCTAAAGGAAGTAACAATCAGTAAAATAACACATTTTTAGGTTAATACAGATCTCCATCAACTTCCTGTGTAAATGGTCAGAATCACGAGTTGGATTTGATCTTAAATCAGCAGCTGAGGTCAATAACCTGACTTGGATCATGGTGTGTGTGTGTGTGTGTGTGTGTGCTGCTGATCTGATCAAGTGCAAGTCTAATTGAGACATGCACCTTTGATATTTGTCAGTTGTGTGAGGATTTCCACTCGGTTTCGTCAGCTTTTGGTATGCAAACACCACCGGTTTCCACTCCCAGAATGGAGGAGGAAAAAAAATCACAAATGCTCCCTTCGCAGCATATCAAATGTGACAAACTTCAATGGGAAGCGATGAAGAAATGTGAGGAAGGCGAGACTGGATGGCTGGATTGCCCCCTTTGATCTGTCGGGTTTCTCGCTGAATTCTTTAACTGCATTATCCGCACAGATTTGGTTGGAGGGGGGGAAAACATTTTGCAATTTCTGTAAATCACATGAGGATAATGCAGTCTGTCACAAATAAGGGAGAGACGAATCAATAGATATGCTCAACCAGTCCAAAAGAAATTGTGATGTTAATATTTGTTACTCTGGCCGGAGTGCAAGTCTCAAATCAGCGGCAGAAAAAATGGGCAGAGGCGTGTGCCGGTGCCCAAAAATAAATAAATAAATAACAAAAAAAAACAACCCAGAGACTCATGGTTTTTCTGCAAGTGTGTGAAAGGACAAGTCCTTTTGTCAAGGAGGCTCCTTACATTCTGGTCAGAGGTGACCTCAGTAAAACCTCCTGATCTTACGCTGCCTTAAAGATTAACTGCGGTCTCAACCACTGGCAGAGCTGCCAGCGAACACACACACACACACACACAATGATGTGATTGGCTTCCTTCAAAGCGTGGCTCGTGGAGGGCACTTTAAAGGAGGCGATTAAAACACAGGAGGGGGCTCCATACAGCAGGACACACTCACTGTATATTAGGTACCTAACACAGCCAATCACCATGCGGGACACAGATGCTATGACATCACGTGGCGATGAGAGGAGTGGCGAGGACTGGGTCAACGCTGAAGCTTTGTTATCTAGAGAGGCCGTCGATTCCAATCCCGCCACTTGCTCGCAATGTGAAACATTGCGTCCATGTAAATAAACCAACGCCCTACGTGGACGCAGAGCCAAAGTCAAGTATTGCTTACATGACCAATTAATTTCCAATTCTATTTGACAAATTTCCTCAAATTCTCCAGTGCTGTAAATGTGTTTTCCATTGTTCTTTATAAGCTCAGTCAAATGGATTTATTGATGGTGTCAGTTTTAAACTGTCACACAGAACCAGCAGTCGTTTTAGAGTAATGACATTACGGGACGTCTGCCGGTCGGAGGGGGGCCAGATGAAGAGGCATCGGTGTCTGTAATCATTTGATGACTCGATTGATCGACCCAGTCCCGAGCGCGGAGAGACGAACACACACGGCATACTGATGGTGATCGGTACGGAGGCACGCCACTGATTGCAGCCTGGTGGCGGCTGATGCTGACACTTTCATCCAATTAGCACAGCTTACCGTCATCAAAGAAAACGAAACTTTGAGATTGGTCTGCATGCGGAGAAGGAGGGAAAAAAAAATAGTAAAAAGTCAGGAGTCAGTTCGGTCACCTTTTTCAGATCAACAGGCGAGCAGAGATTTTATATACACACACACACACACACGTTGTGGTTAACAGGCGCGCACATGAATATCTCCGCCGAACAGGAGCTTCATTTCCTGCCCTCCTACACCTCATGCACATTAAATATCACTTTCCAGAGAAAATCCCTCAATGTCTCCTCTCTGCTGGGTGCAGAGAGGTCTCATCTTGATTACTGTCCACAGGCTGTTAGCAAAAATTGGATTTTATCACCAATAGCAGTTATGTGTTTGGCAGGAGCAAAGAAACCCAAAGACGCTAATGAAGAGCTCAAGATGAAAAAAATAACATGCATGGCCACTGTTTTTTTTCTCTCATGTGCTAAAGAGCCATAATTAATGGCTTCGATTTGGTATTCCAATCGTTCCTGCAGATTTTCGAGGCGAAAAGTCACGCCGCCGGCTTGGAAAAAGATACGCTGCTATAACGAGAGGCACAGTCGGTCGATTCAAATACACACAGCACCTTTCCTGTTGAACAGAGTTAATTAGATCCGGGATATCCGAGCGGCACCTGCTGTCAGAAAAGAAACCTATATCTGCGCAAAGCTTGCAGAAAACACAGATAGGTAATAATCCCCCGGCTGCAGCAGATGCTCAGGTGCTTTTGAACTCATAAAATATGTTGCATGGGATTTCACAGGTCACAGAAATGGCTCGGTGAAGTTTTGCTATTGCCAAGCAGTTCTGAAAAGAGAAATCTCCCAGCCTCACCTTTACAGAGCTTTCGAATTATGAATATATGTGACTTTTTCAGTTTGATCGGAGCTGGCAAATAGAAAAATAAAATGTTAAAAAGGTAACAAGAATTACACAGGAGGATTATGCAAATCGAGGCAAAAGTGGGGAGCCGTCGAGATCGATCAAAGGTGGCAGCAATTTAGGGAGGTATTATGGTACAGTCGACACAAATAGGGCACACCGTCGGCAGCGCAGATAGCAGAGAGCGCTGCAGAACCACACGGGAAGAGAGGAAAATACAATCATACATCAACAAATATTGAATATTAGCTATTCTGTGCCAGCCGCTCATCACTGCTGTCAGCGTCTACAGCATCCTGTACTCATTGATCGGTTTAAAAAACGGAAGGGTGAAAACCATCAGAGCAGATTCAGTGTTTATACTCGTGGCTAAAGTAAAAATGATTAGAAGTGCATTGCATCATCAGCATTGTGCCACATCGCAAAAACTCCCAGAGGAGGCAAGAAACGGCACAAGTTGGACCAAACAAAAAAAAAAAAAAACGACTCCTCTGCACAAGTTGGAGCGGGACTAATTATCTCTGTGGGCTTTTCATCTTTTTCTTTTCTGTAATTCTCTCTTCCTTTCTGGGCTGTTATAATCTCGTCCCGTTCTCTTTATCTCACGGCTGTAGTGTATCACAGTCCAAATGAGCCGGGCCGCTCGCCAGCCGTATCGTCGCGCCGCAGCAGAGCCAGCGCAGATATGGCAGGAATTACTACCTGAAGAGATGTGTCCCCCTTTGATAGCATACTTACATGCTATATGAACGCGTTTCCCCCCCCCGCCCCGGGGAGATATTTCTTCCCCCACAGCAGGGCCGCAGTGTTTAGCGAGTGAATTTTGTGACTTGCTAATGATTTCAGGCTGAGAAATCCAACCCTTAAATAATTAAAAACACCAAATCAAATTTCAAGAGTCACAGGTAACTGGAATCTGCAGACTGTTCGTGATGTGAATGCAGATGTGCATTGCTGAACTCGCTGCTTCGTGGCCTTTCTGCTCACAAGTTGCCTCTGCAGGCACATTTCCCGTTTCAATTGGTAAATCTTTGTCAACCTTATTTGCTGCATAATTGTGGAATTGTTACATCATAATTTTAATGAACACCCAATTCTTGTCTCTGCTGGTGGCGTTTTCCTTCTGCTGCTGCTCATAATTTCCCCAAAGTGAGAGCTCCAGTTTCAGCTCATCTAAAATAAATGTGTTTTGCACATACACAAATAAAATAACTATACATTGACTTTATCATGTTTGACATCTCAGTATCAAAATAGGCAAATTATTTGCAGTATTTTTAGATGCTGATGATTTTTTTTTAAAAGCAATTTCACCTCCAAGTAAAAACCCACAAACACTCAAATTAACACGACAGACATGTGCTGGAATCCTTTTTGTTAAAACGGCAGCCACAGAGGGATAAAAAAAAAAGTCTCTTCCTGTGATTCATTGCGGGGGTTTTCCAGGCAGAGACGTCGTCAGGTAGCGGCGGCCACCACAGCTCGAGAGTCTCCGAGAGCCATTTGAAAAGCTAAGTGAGTGATCGATGACAGAAGTCAATTATCACCTGGCCGATCTGTCACAGGCGTCACGCACCACCCACCTCTGACTAACCATCAACGAGTGCGGACAGGCGGGACACGGGCAGGCTAAACCCTCCTCGTGTAACGTCTGCACAGCATCTCTGAAGGTTTCCCCGCCGGGTCAAATCAATGCGCGATAAACAACATTTCTCCAATTCTCTGTGACATCACATGACTCGCAAAGTAATTACTTTTGTGAAGGCAGGGTTGGGTGCAGCTGGCAGCGGAGCGCGGGGCTGCGACAATGGCTGCACACTGTTATGTAAGAAGGCGGATTTCTCCTGCTCTAATGGGCTGAGGAGATTCGCCTGAACCAAGAGGCTTTGCTGATCAGCTAGAAGGACCTACGCTGGAATGACTGAGCTAATATGACAGGGATCTGTAAGCTGGCAAATAGGCACCAAACCTGGGGAAACGAGAGCGCGGCTCATAGATTAATCTATTCAGACGGGAGTTTTAAACATATCTTACATGCTTCTAGGTTAAATAGGTCAAACGTAGGATTAACGTGTGCCCGCTAAATTAGCTCATATATTAATCTTGATTCTGATTTCTCATTTTTGTAAACAGGATATGCGCTTCAAAAAGCAACAGGTCGCAATCGGACTGACACTCAGCCATGGATGAAAACGCAGATTTTACTCCTCGAGGCGGCTGTGGTCAATAAATTGTACGCGGTTGTGTATGAGGAACGCTTGGCAGTTTTACTGGGAGATGTGTGATGTCTGCCAACAAGCTGAGCTCTGTTTGTGCCCACTTAAAAAGCTGCCTCAATTCAAACAGCACAAACTTTCCTCCGAGTCTTCCTGAACAATTCAGGAGTCTAACTGACAATTCTGCTGCTGAGCCTGAGGACAGGCTGTGTTTTCCGGTGTTGACATGTGCAGACATCAGGTGCTTTTAGCTCGGCCTGTCACAGGTAAAGGGTCGTGATTGAGAGCAGGTTTAATGTGGTTCATGTTCATGTCTTGCTGTTTGTTTTGTGCATCTGTGACTGTATTTGCACACATTGATTTCCCTGGTTTACACGCGTGCATGGTAACAAACAGGCTGTCTGCTTACCGTTGACCTCCTGAGCTCCTGCATCTGTGAAAAGCATGCTCATCACCTCCTCGAAGTTGCAGCTGGGTTCGCACGTGTGGCTGTCCTGACCCACGTGGTGCAGCATCCTCTTCAGCACGTCGTCCAGCGAGGCGGCCGTCTCATCCAGCAGGATGGTGGCCCTGGCCAGGAAGCCGTCGAGGTCCCGGTGAGCCCGGACTTCCTCCTCGAAGTTCATCAGCTTCACATACTGCGGAAACCGTTGAATTTGTTCAGAGGAGGGCATTTCTATACCAGCCATCCCAATTATTGACACTTAAAGACTGTTGCAATGAATTAAATTCAGATAAAATCAACCTTTACGTTATATTTAGATTTTTGGAGATGCATTTGTGTATAGGTCCGATGCAAAAAACATGTTTTCTAAGGTTACAAATGATGAAATAAGTTTTTTAGAAGTAATTCACCTCATAAGTTAAGGACTGTCGAATAAAATGTTCCCATAAACCAAAACGCACCACAAACTAAAGTCCTATTCTAACACTGCATAGTTTGACACCAGCAAATATCAGCGTCAGGACACATTTTTGCCATATAATTTCAGATGAAGAGGGTTCTGACACCCAAATATTCGAATGATTTTCAAAGATCCGGCTGAGAGAAGAACGGGTGCATTTTGTAGGTCAGAAATCTTGGTTGGTGGGCTTGCAGTGAGTAGTTGCAAGGTCCCTCAGGACTGCTGTTCAAAGATCCATTTAAGGGCTTTTTACTATTACTGCAGCAGTTTTTTTACATGCACAGAGTGAGCCAGCACATCCTGCAAATCAATAAAAATGTACAGTTTCTGCTCCGGTGAAGGCAACCTGCATCTGTGTCCCAAATGTCGTGTTTATCCTCCTGTGTGTAGTTTTAAGTGGGGTAGGTATAAAGCTGGTGGCTGTGCAGGAACATTCCCAATCACAGCCACAACGCTGCAATTGCTGAAATGAGAGGTGAGATCAGTGTCTTAGCAAACTATGCTGAGCATTAAAGCTATCAGTGTCATGAAGGTGGCTCTCTTTTAACCTCGTAACTTATGCTGCGGATGTAACCTGGTTGGGCTATTAGAAGCATTTTCCATTTTCCATTTTCATAACAACGTTCCTGACAATATTTCTATGTGTTAAATGGCTTTTGAGCCAAAAAAATTTGTACACGCTACAAACTCGCCAAGCCGTACATTAAAACATAGTACGTATAGAAATGCCATCAAAACAACAGATGTACTTGGACGTCTATTTAGCTTGAATAGCAAAACATACATTTTGTTGTGTTTTTTTTGGTAACATACTGTACATACATTCAGTTGGTGATATAGGAAGACATTTTCCTCTGTCCTTTGGAAAATGTAAAGGCCTTCACTTTTTCATGGATAAACTCCAAAAATGATAAAGGCGCAACATCTATCGACGATGTTTGGTTTCTGATTGGCTGCAGAGTCCATTTATGCTACTGTTAGTGCAATTAAGGAACACTACTTGTTAAAATCAATTCTCCCACTGGAATTTATCACAGATAGACAATCATCAAAATCCAATTTGTGCTGTGATTTCATGTGTCAGAGCTACGTTGTGCAGCTGACACATCAGAACTAAAATCACAGACATGAGATCGAAATTAATTCTTATTTTATGAACATGATGATTTTTCCCATCAGCACCTTTCTGCCGCCACACTTAAACGTAAAATTTAGAGCTTTCGGGTTCGTTGAGCCATCTTTCACAAAGAAAGTCTGGCTCTGTCGAACAAAACAGCAGAAAGTTGTTATCAGAAACACACAAACAGTTTAAACAATGGTAGATGCTGGCCCAGATTCAGGGGGTCTGGAACAAGGTTGCTGTTACAAGCTTTACCGGATTCACAGAAACCACACTGGTATTTCCAAATCATTATGTAAACCAGTAACAGATTGGGCTGCACCACAAGTTTCTAAAGATTGGACCTTCAGGTTTCCCTGCAAAACGGCCCTTCTGAAGCAAATGGCGTAGTGTTTCAAGCAGAAGACCTGGAGAATCTGCATAATTTAGAGGTTCCTCAAAATTTTGCCCATGGTGTCAGAGAATAAGGTGGCACACAGACAAATGGACGGGGAGATGAACACAGCTCGATTAAGAGCCCGGACGCCTAACCAGTCCCCGATTCCATCGATCCTGTGATTGACAGGAAGTTTTGAAGATGAAAGGGTTCCCCGCTGTTCTTTTGGAACCAAAACCAGCACTGAGTAGCAAGTCCTCATCTCGAGTCTTTGGAGTTGTTTGTGTGCAGCATCCTATAAATAAATTTGATTTTTGTTTTGTTTGTGCGAATAAGTCAGAGCTTAAGGTCTGGGCTTCTTCCTCAAAATCAGGTCGAGTGATTCAAAGGTTAAGAAATTGAATTCGCTGGGGTTGTTTTTGGTTCATAAAGAAAGTGAAAAGTCGGAGCAGACACGTAACCATATCGAAATTAATTCTATTTATAGTCCACTGCAAAATGAAGAGAGCCACAACAAAGTTCTTGGCAGGGGGATGAGGATGTGAGATTGATTAAAAAGAAAAGGAGAGCGCAAACAGATAGAAATGTAACAGCGAATGTGGAGATTAGAGGAGAGACCCAGGCGAGCTGCTGGCAGGAACAAACCAGTGAGAGGTTGGTACTGAGGAGCTCTTGACAGGTCGATCACCAGTTGAAACTGGTCAATAAACTCTCCGGACTGTGGAAACACATCCATTTATCTCCAGTCAAGCGACAGCTGGTGGTTCAAACAGTGGGTAACCTGTCAAAACTAGTCCCGATTTTAAAAGGGTTCACCTGCAAAACGCTTATTATATATCATGATTATATAAGTAAATCAAAGTTTTGCATAATATCATTGCATATTTTTAGCTTTAGTCCTTTTTTTTTTTTTCTTAAATGAGTCCTGCACAAACTGAAGCAACATAAAGCACAACGAAATAACAAAACAAAAACATGTCCAGGAATCGTTGTAGTGTATTATTATAGTCTTTACAATAATTACATGTTTGAGAGAGCTTTATCCAAGTAGTCTGGGCCATCAC
>KV751380.1:668951-682654 GCA_001698575.1 Mola mola | reverse complement strand
AATCGACTCCTACAGCCCGAGAAGCGACGCCATCTATTTCAAATTAAGTTTTTACGTGTTCAATAGTCATTATGTGTGATTTTCTTTTAATATTAAACTCCAAATAAGCAATTTGCCGTTTAGAATTAAAAGAAAAATCACAATCGGAATCTTTTCGCGATGCCATTAGAGAAACAAATTGGAACGATTTGGCAGCGTTCGGCTCAGCCGCTGTGCTGTGTGAAGCCAGAGTCAATAACTGTGAGCAGTCAACGCGGAAATGCAACATGTCGGAGGAACGACGAGTGTTTGGTATGGGACACTGAATGATTGACGTGTTTCCTGCTAACAGTGTGTGTGCAGCAGTGGCCTTTCAGATATGTCTGCGGCCACACCAGAGCAGGTCTGCATCCTTAACGACCGCTTAAACTTTAATGCTTTGTTTCACAAAGAGTCGGGAGGAGAAAAACACACAGCTGGTGTCGCTGTAACGTCATTATCCTTTTTATAGAGTGATGAATCTGTATTTAATGCTCCACGTTCATCCTCATTTGATAAAGCCCGAGGTGACATCTTTAGCCCTTCTTTAATCCCTGTACACTGAAATACCAAAAATGTTTGTTTAGGAAAGTGGCTTTACAAATAGTATACATATCTTATTATATAATAATATAATTATATCCAACTTCAATTGAATTTGCGATTATTTTAAGCATCGTAAACATTCAAATGCCTCATTTTTACATCATGAAATAATCAAATAAAATACAAAAAAAAGAATTATTGCTAAAGCGATCTTATGTTTTTAAACCAGCAGTCCAAAATAGAGGCAACCTAATTTTAACCTCTTAATTTCCAATATTTAAGATCGCTTCATGTGATGGGAAACTGGAGTAAACAAATCGGAATGACGTTATGAAGAAACTTTGTGAAACAAATACATCTTGAACCAAGAAATATCAGAGGAAAACTTTTTGTTTTAAATCAACTAATGGTTTCAAACAGGACAGTGAATCTCAAGCTTTAGTTCTGTATTTAGACAATCAGCAAAACGCCTGACGACATTAATCTTACTTCCACCAAATAAACATTGGTGTATTTTTATGAGTAATATCTGGAGCCGTCAAGATGACGGTTATGGAGGTGCTAAACAAACTGGGATGAAAGATAAATCGTTGGATTTCTTGGAACGTTTTACTGGGGACGCGAGCCAACACCTACAACCACTAACTAAAAATTCTAATTCAAACATAAAGTAAGACATGATGCCTGAGAGAAAGGAGCAGAGATTCTATTTCTGAAGGAGACATCACCTAGAATCCACTGCAGTGGAAACCCTCTCATCATGGAAATCATACACACGTATCACAAAATCATCCCCTCAGCACATTCGCATTAGGATTTTTCCTCACACACAGCATGTTTTGTGTAATTTAACCCAAATATATGCAGCAGTTATCAGACATTAACATTAATAGTTGTCATTTCTGAAATTATTAACCACTTTTTCGTCTCAAAAAATTGGAATGTTGTGATTTATAATTACTTATTTAAGAACGTGAACATTTAACACTGTATATTATAGACTAATTAAACACAAGCTAAAATGTTTTAAACCATTTCACCATTTTAACTTTGATAGTTATTACATGCAGCTCAAAAAATTATAAAAAATCTTAAACTATTCAAATATGTCACTGTCACTGCGTAAGCCTTGATCTTATAAATAATAATACCAAAAGGCTTGAAATATGTCACTTTTCCCATAATGAATAAAGAATATGTGCAAGTTTTGCTTTGCCAATCAAATTTTCCGGTTGAGATGTTGATGTTGTTTAGGTCATATTTACGAATTACGAAGACACATCAGGGTCTAAGGGGTTTATCTCTGGAATCTCTCATTTAAGGCCTAAAAATCCCCAATTTAACCAAATCCTATTCAACCATCCTCCCTATGCATCACTTCACAGTGCGAGACGCTGAAAAGCCGCTCATCAAGGACATCACACAGGCATCACAAAATTATTTCCACACCGGTTTTGTTACAATATTTGACATGATTCGACATGATCTTGAAGACACCAGGACAACTTTTAGTGCTGCAAAAATCATTTCTATCCTGATACACGGTTGCCTAATAAAGATGTTGTTTGTTCATCTGCAGGAGGGGAGGGGGTTCTGTGAACATGCAGAGTGAATCCGTGTATTGCAGAAAGGGAATAATTGGCTGGGGGAGACAGGGGAGATCCAATGCAAGCATATTCTGTCCCGACTGCTTGTGCTGCACATACTAATTGGACGCCTCTCCTTGGCTTGAAGGCAATGAAACTGCTGCTATCATAACAGCCAGAGAAAAGTTCATTATTTATATCCAAACGCGGTGGAGTGTGAGAGCTGGCGAGAGCTTCCTGTGTCTGTCGGGCAGCTCCAGGCTTTATTTCACATCCCTTTATACTGTACGACGGGTATTATTGGCAGCATTCGAATGAAAAAGACAATTATTATGAAGAGAGGATCCAACTCACGGACACTTTATTATTGGTTCTGGTAAAACTGGCTAATGTTGAAAACGTTGAACGTGTACGGTGCATCCAGTTGTTCTTGTGGTGGCTCAGACTCACCCATTTCTTGAAAGAAGTACCCATTCTTGGACATCCCAGAGGGGGGCGCCTCTGCAGAGACAGAGAGAAATCAGTGAGGTGAAACCGGACCACAGAAGCAGGACCTGCACGGGGGGGGGCATTCTCATTTTGAAAAAAGAACTTTGCTGATTTCTTTCATACAGTAATTGTGGGAACGAAGAGCTTCGACAAATACAAATACGAGCCAAATGTAAAATGCCTCATAGATCCCGGACGTAACTCATAAAAATAATATCCATTCATATATTTAATAACTCACGATGAACGCTTCTGCCCCCAAATGGCCATTAAGAGACGTGACAATGTTTAGCTATTGACACTGCGGGTGCTTTTCATTATGCTAACACATGCTAGCTCATGTCCTCCCTCCTCCGTGACCTAGAAATTGTTCTTGCTTCGCCAACACGGACGAGCCTTTAAATGCACCTCGAGGAGATGAGTGGAGGGGAGGAGGCGGGAGCGCGGGGTGAGGAAAGTCTGACTCTCTTGTCTCTCTTACATTCTCGCCGGGAGGAGCTAAGATACAAGAGGAACCAGGGAAAATTCGTGCGGAGGATTTCATGTCTGTTTGCTTTGTAATGTTCCTGCAAAAGTTATATCACAAACAAATTAAATTCCAACACACAGCATTTGGGATTTAGGAAGATGCTGATGTGGGTAACCAAACATCATCTGTCACGTCTGCCTTCCGACACTGTTAGATGTCAGTTTTAGTGTTTGAGGTTCGGTTCCATTTAGGCACATAAATGATTTAGCTGAATCGAGCAGAAAACCACGACCTCTTCCTCTGCGTTGTCATTGCGTTAATCTCCCTTGCTAATCGTTTCTACGGCCACTAGAGGTCCCTCAATTCACTGCTGATTACTTAATGTGCAAACTGTTCTGGCTCTTATTTGTAATGAGCAGATGATTTTTCTCTGCGAAGGATGTCATGTTTTCACCCGTCTGCTGGTTGGCTGGTTTGAATAGACAAATACCTCAAGATAATTTTTTTTCTTTGATTATCCGAAGAGTTAAAGAGCAACTAAACTAAACTGTGGTGCTGCTAGTTGATTCAGGTCCAAATTGACATTTTAGAGGAAAATCAGGTTTACCCATTAATTACAAATTACCAATTTATAGCACCACATTCCAATGATGAGACAATAAATATTTAGACACTGGGTGCCTGTTCGCCTCAACAAAGTATCTCGGCCAGTGTTGCCCCACAATGCCTCACATTTGGACGCTCACACAACTTTTCTCACTGCATCATCGTGGAAAACACGTTTTTGTGGCAAGTCAGGGTTTCTGACAGCATTTTACACCGCTGCCAACTTTTTTTTCCTGCAATATCTTTTAATAATTACTTACTAAAGACGTGACATTCATTTTTTTTTATCATCTGACCTTGTATAAAGATGAGATTATATAGCCAGCGTATTATTAAATTGGTTTACAAAAGCACATAATTATTCTTAAGGGCTGACTTCTTCATACATCTGCCTCTCAAATCACCAAATGAATGCCTTTAAATTGATAGGGTGCAATTCTGGGGGTGTGACCATTAAATATCATCTGATTCAATATAGAAAGGACAGCTTATTCAGAAGAACTACATCTATGACTATTTCTGATGATGCCAGGGAATGAATATAGTAGCATTTCCATTGTTGTGCAAATGAGATGAAACCACAATTGTTGTTCACAACCAAATGTATTCAACAATGTTGGAATAGTGGAATTTGGGACTTTCGTTCCTGAGAAAAACGCAAAAAACTTCAAATTTACAAGGGGTGTGAATCATTTTGTTGTTAAGTGTAAATGATTTAAATATGTGCAACCTCCAAAAACACCTCATAGAAGTGAAATTGTGGTCACAATCATATCTTTCTGCGAATGTGTTGAGTAAAACATTGTCTCCTAATGGGGCCATAGCTGTTAGCTGTGAGCCCACACTGGCCAACCTGAAGCCAGAGAGGAGAATTCCCTTCAGGGAAGGCTGAAAAAAATGCAAAAAAGTGCAAAGTCTTCATTCCTGACATGTTCATTAGGGGGAGGAAATGTAAACAGGCAATGATTGTACGCAGTACACCACTCTTCATCAGCAAAGGTCTCGACTTTACGCACGCATTAAGCGATAAGCCACGGTGAGCGCTGCTTCCGGGCTACAAATCGCTTTGGCCTGGTCGGGCTGCAGCCTTTTTATTTTTTTTAAAATTGGTGGATATCTCATTTTGGAATTAAACTTAATGATGTGAAGGGCACCGCTACAAACACACAGATGGGGAATTTGGTGCGTCACGCAGCCCCGTGGATGCGTGCAGCATGCGGATGGCACAGACAGGCGAGGCAGATACGATGATGGGATATTCTGAAGGTGACTGAGATATTGCGGGCGGAGGGAAGGAGACGTTTGTGGTGCATGAAGTCGATGTGTCTACACTGTCATCCCACAGCTAAAGATCAGCAGCATGTCTCCTGGGTGATTTCCTGATCGGAGTGCTAAAATCTCAGCCTCAGACAAACGGGGACAGACTTGTACAACACAAACGGCATCTTGGGTGGGAGTAAAGAAAAGGATTCTTTGATGTGACAAAGCTTTGCGAACAATATGCAATTTTAATTATACAAAATGTTCCTTCGCTATTCTGATCGAACACACAGAGAGGATTAAAAAACAACAACTCAAGAGTTAAAGAACCAGAGGATTGATTTATCCCCACAACAATTAGCTTTTGTAAACTCCACAGGTAATGATGTATCTGCTCGAGTCACTAATTGATATTTGCATTTTGTCTGTGTTCTTCTTCTTCTCGGCCACTTTGACTCTTTATTTTTCATGTATTTCAAATGCTGTCTGTAAAACCTGTGGAATCGAGACCATTCATAAGACACTCCAAGTTGCTTTCTTTTAAACCATTAAGGTGCCACTTCATTGTCACAACATAGTCAAGTTAGACCTTAAAGAACAAACTGATGCCTTCTTTTGTACTAGTTTGAGATATTGATGGTTCCATTTCCAAAGAATCCAGGAGGTGCTCCCACCCTTCCAGTCTCTAAGATAATCTAATTCCTTGCCAGGAGTCCGAAGAGTTTATTGACATTAAATACCATTAAAGTGAACATCGAGAAATATTCCTTGATACAACCTCTGTGAGATGGCTGAATTGAAAGAATGTGTTATTAGTTAAGTTAGTGCACAGGAGCCACGCGAAATGTCCTTGTTTCTGCTTCGAACGCAACGAACAAAGAACAGAGCCGTGACCTTGTCATCTAACTCTTGGCTACATGGCACGAAAGCAAAATTTCTTCCAAATAAAGTCAGTAGTAGCTGCCTCTTTCATTCTTCCTGCAAGAGTAAAATAAATTATTTTCTGGTTGTTTGTGTAACAAATGTAGTTGGATATTTTATCGAGGGATTTGTTGATGCCTCAGTGCTGGAGGTCGTATGTTCTAGTCAGTCATGTCACTGTATGAAACGGGATTAATCGACTTACTGGCCACGTAGCAACCACGAGGACGGACTGCGTGACTGGTTACTGACGGAACAGGTTTTAAACGTCAAGGACACGTCTGGCGATGGAAGTTTATACCGTGACAGATCTAAGCTGACATTACTAATCTTCACAGACTTGTAAGTGACTAAAACCAGGGAATGCTAGCAGGTTCCTTACAGAAGTATACAGTAAATTCATTTAATAAAGACATTTTCAGGGGCGAGTCTTTCATCTATACCTGAGAAGAAAACATCCCAGTTTGTTTTCTTTAACATGTCTTCCTCAGACATCAGGAAACAGTAAAAATGTTACGGATGAGAGCCGGACCCATAAACTGGTTAGCCAAGTTTGGAGCTGATACTGATCAATCAGACACACAGCTGTACGAAAGAATCCACTGTATGCATCATTCCATCCTTCATTAAAACTATGCTTTTGATGATGATGATGACGATGCATGTCCCTTTTGGCCCAAGTTTATTTTTTTATACTCTCTAGTCTTATTACTATCGTTGTTATTGTATTTAATGCATCCTACGCATGAATGTGGCGTCAGTTTTACGTCTGACTCTCCCGTCTGAAGAGTAAACGTAACTCCCATCGGTGAAAATCTTACTGGACTCTGACGAAAGGCTGGAGAAGTTTAAATCAACGGCGACATTAAATGCCACCTCCTTGCGATGTAAGGGAAGTAGTAGATAAAACCCAACTCTTACATCCACAATTTTCATTTTCATTGTGCAATTTCGGCTGATAAATAAGCTCTTTTCGCTAAGAGACTATATTAGGACTGAAAGGGAGTTTTTCCACGTGCATTCACAATCTCCTGAAGCTCAATATCAGCAAAACCAAAGACCTCGTCGGCCACAACGCCCAAAATGCAGCAGTGGCTGCAAAGGGGCTATAAATTCTAAGATGGGGATGGTTCACACACATGTTAAGCCGAGAGGAGCAACACAATTGGCACGTTTTCAAGGTGACACCCAAAATCAATCATAAATTCAGCGTGGACTCAATCTCCCTCTCTGTTCCTGAGTGTGGAACATCAGCAGCATGAGATTAGAATAAACATTTCTTTTCTCGGATGTGACTCTTGAGACTGGCATGAGCTGGAAAGAGACCTAAAGAATTTACACACATTACAGACAGACTTGATGCTGGAGTTGATTGAAAAATGATGTTAAAATCATTACGTTCCACACTGAAAGATGAGCTGTCTCACAGAATAATCATGAAAAATGAGAACTTCTAAGTTTCCCTTTGTATTAACCAGCACTGATACTAAACTCTAGTATGATCTGAGTGACGTACACATTGCATGTCACCATTGAACACGGGCACCTTACGATATTGATGGCACAATGATATGTTGTTCACAGCGGTCACAATGACATTAACTTCAAAAATGTTAATCTGAGACATCTGTGTTAAATTTAGTCGGACTTAACTACAAACTACAGCGGCGTGTCAAGAAGAAGAGCTGGGCTGGTTTATGTGGGAGAAATCTTATTATTTTCAAAGGTTTCAAAGGTAAACTTTGGATTACAGAGCAATTTAAAGTGTATGAGGGTCAAATAGTAAAAGATTGGTAAGGAGTGTCCTATTATTCTTGCTACAGGAACAGGAGACCTTGTTTTGTTAGTATTTTTGGAGAGGAAATAGAGAGAAATGAGTTAGACTGAGTACTTTAGTCCCACTGTACAAAATGTGCATTCAACGCACTCTTGAAATGGTTCACTTCAGCCCATCTCCAAGTGGAGATGAAGAAGATATGTATTAACTAAAATAATTTTTATTCACATAACCTTCATTGAGGGACTCGTGAATATGCAGCAAATGTGAAAAGAAATGAGACTCACATCTTAAAAGTCTAATTGAGTGCTGTAAAATAGGCCAAACAATTCTCTATCCAATAAATAATTAAGTTTATTGGGAGATTTACTAGAGATTTCCTGATGCTGCCTGCGGGAGAACAGTGAACGCCACTTCCTCCACGCCAAAGCATTAGAGCTGAATTTAATAATCCGTTTTATTGTCAATGAAGCCGTCCTGTTTTGTCAGACCAAAGCTCCGAAATAAACCCAATACCTGCCCGAGGGTTTCCTACTCTGCGTTAGCACACCTCGCTAATTGTCATGTGTTCAGGTGGTGATTGCAAGACACGACAAAACTATGGTTATACTGAAAAGCATTGTGATACCACAACGACACAGAGCACACTTGCACATTTACTTACCTCATTCCGGTACAAACTCACCCAAGTGAAAATATAAATACTTTTGGTACTTGATTTTATGGCCTTCGAGCTTTGGGTCTGACAAGTCGACTTTATTTTCAGACTCAGCGGTCAACATATCAACCGCTACAGTACAAAGATCCTGTCGTAAAACAAAATAATACATTCACATACGTACATGTTTTGTTGCGACTAAAAGACACGTTGCACAGCTCAGTTAATGATGATCATCAACGTTATCATTCAAAAAAAACAAAACGAACACGCTGCTCTTTTGTGTTGGTAGTTAACATCACGTCAATGGGACGACGATCAAATATCGTTATTTTTAGGCGACACAAAGATGAAAAAGGATTGAACAAAAGCAACTATTTCTGTATCCCTGAGGGGCTCTTCTATTGGACTGCTTATGAATTTATGTGGCACATCGAGGCAGCTTCCTGCGGACGCTGTGATCAGGAGCAGCGTCATGAAGATTCATGCGCTCTGCTTGGCACTGACAGATGCTGAAGGAGATTTAGACGGATTGGAGGGGACTGCATGTTATCCAGGTACTGGCTTTGCCAGATCAATGAAAATACAGCCGGAGCGCTTCCCTTCTCCTCTTCCCTCTGAGACCAAAGAAAGAGCTTTGTTCTAAATTCGAAAAAAAAGTCACCAGGTCTCGAGTGACATGAAACAAAGTGGTGCTCTGTAGACCCGAATTGTCCAGCTTCAGTCAGGACAAACCGGGCGACTCGAACGAGCTTCGACTCAGATTTTTGGTTCTGCTATGAGTTAACGCACCTTGTCTCAGATAGCTGTTAGACGGAGCTGATTAAGGAGCTTTACATAGTTCACGCTCCGATGGTCTGTCAGCGACAGGCTCATCAGTAGTCATGAAGGCTATTCTGTTGCGAGATAAGAAGCGGGTTCATTTAAATTAGATGAATTCAGGCATACTGGGTCCGCCAAGAGTCCCTGAAAACTGAAACACCGGCCCACCCTTCAGGTGCTTTGATGTTTACACCAAAATAAGCGCCTAGCGGTGGTTTTTTTAACCGTGGGGTAAGCAAGCTATGGGTTTCCCTAACCCTAACCCTGGCCACATTTATACTGCTTTGCCTTGTCCCCTACGAGGCAGAGTTTTAGCTTTGCCAGAAACAGGGTTTGCAAACAGCAGCTGTTATATTCCTGAACCTGTTTGGCCATCAATGAAAAGGGTCGACATGCCTTTTTTCAGCCATAATTGTTACTGTAATGCTGTTTCTTTAGCACATATGAGCGTCAGTATCTCGTGAAATGAGCACGAACAACCAGGGTTTCAGTTAACGGCTAAATGAGTCGGTGGTTGTCTTAGTTAGAACATAAATGCCTCATTTTTAGGCTGTTTAAGCTCAGGCAAGTCCGTATTTTCATTCAAGCTAAGGTTAACTACGCACTTATTTTGGCCACCTTCGACTTTTAACTGAGCGAGGAATGAAGTCCAGAATAGAACGACTGCTTACCTCATGCCGCCTGAGTTAAAGACTTTCGTACGCAGTGGTGGCTATTTACGCTACGCTCATCACGCTATAATTAAATTTTCTTTTATGTGTCATGTCACATTAAAGACAAACCATCATCAGACAGTCACAGGTCACAGCAGCGCCATGGAAGACAAAATCATGGAGGAAAAAGGAGTAAGAATACAATGAATACAATAATAAAAAAAAAAAAAAAAAATCTCGATTTCATACACCTATTCTGTACGGAGTATTTAATGGCATTAGAAAAGAATAAATTTGTTATTTAGAATAATACAATAATGTATGGTTTTATGGTTGTAGTTTAATGTGTGAAACTGTACAGTGTAACGCAGTATGGTAAGTATTTACAGATATTATCACAGGAAATACGTATTTACTCAATCTGGGTCCAAAGACAAATGTCATTGAGAGGGAGAGGTAATGTTACACATTCACAGGGACTATTCTTTTCCCGTTTACATGGTCTTTAACCAGAAACGGTCAAAAGGCGACTGGGCGTCGGTACGAGACGTCTCCTCCCATAACGCTTCAAAGACAAACCGGGTACGTTCTGTAATGAAGAACTCAAAAAGAGGCATTCACGAGGGCAGCTATAAATTCCCTTCCTGTTTTAAACATCTGTCGTTATAAGGACAGCCACGGACCCCGAAATGCTGGGTCAAACGTTTTCATCACAGCCGAGCCAGAGCCAGAGCCCATAAATACGCGCGTCTGCTGCTGGATTAACTGACCCGGGTTTGCATTCCCACTGGGCTGACAAGCAGGATGTTAGCAGGTGTTAGAGGGATATTACAGATGGCCGCAGTGTTTCCTGCACTGCTCGAAGAAACATTGAAATGGAATGACGAAGATTTGTGCATTAAACACAATTCAAGGCGCCGTGACAAACAGCGATCTAACAACCTGGGGACGAGAACTAAAAGATGTACCGAGTTATTGGTTCAATATGGACCGATATGGAAGTGAATGACTGGTATCTGTGCCATTGATCAGTATCAGTGGCTGATGATAATTCGTTGTGTCTCAATCTCACACAGGTTAAATCCTCTGTCCTACGCCCGGCTGAAGCTTTAAAGATCCCCTCTGACCAAAATCACATCCATTTGGTGTTTCTATTTATCTGTTTTTTTCCGTACCATGACACACATCGTGACCAAAGTAAAATGAACGCCTGTTTCATATGACATCACAAAGGATGTGTAAGGAGGCGTAATGTTCAAAAATAACAAAGAAAAAAGAAATACAAAACACAACATAAGAGTTGATCAAAAGAAAATTGGTCAGCTAATTGATGATCATTTCAGAGTAAATGGAATAAAGATTTGTGCAGAGATTTTTGGGAGGGGGTTCAGACTGCTGATTGGGCTTTTGGGGCATTGAGATTTTTAAAAAAAATAAGCAGCATGTTAATGGACCATGAAAATGATCATTAATGGGATCCACGGCGGACGAGCTCTGCTGGGCCTGGTGCCGTTCTCCTCAGTGGCGCTGTGAAGAGGTGCACAGCACACGACTACCAAACACTCATCCAACCGCATCATGAGAGACAGACATCAGATCTGTGCACAAGCCAGAGTGACATCAGCGCTGAGGAATGGAGTGACATGTGAACCAACACAAGGGATGTTTTGTGCTTAAACGTTGTCCCTTCTCTGAATTAACCCTCAGCTTAGTGAGATGAAAGTGACAAAAACAAATCAGCCATTTAACTGTCAATTAGACATCCATTAATGAGCCTCTTTTGGTTTGCAGAAGGTTCTCCACAGAGGCTGAATTATATAAAGTTAAGTACAATTCCTAACTGCCTTCAATCCGTCCTTGCTGGGGCCAGATGTGCAGCTGCCATTTATCACACAAAAACTGGTACTTTTGGTTAAAAAAAACAAAAACCTCAAAGGTTGCTAAGTGTGTCGGGTTTCAGATCAGCCACAACGGGGTCTGTTGTGAGATAAGATAGATATTAACAATTGTACGAGAGATTCAATCTAATAAAAACTTTATTTACACTTTTAGATTCAGTTTACAAATATTTGGTGATACTGTATGATTATTTTTTTCCTGTACAAGCACTCACTGATCATTAAAACACCAATTAAGGGAAATTAATTATGTTATATGTGATCTCATTTCAACATAAGAGAGTGTTTTTATTTCCATTCTGTTTGTTAATTTCTAAACAGTTTTAATTTTAAATTGTGGATATCTTAATTAGTGTGTTGATCACAGGTGGATCTTTACTTGTGGTTATTGCTCGTCTTCACGCACATGCAAGTACTACCAAGGGAAATAAATTCTGCAAGCAATTTCAGATATTATGGACACTTACATTTTTTTAAATCACAAAAAGCTTTAAAGGAAAGTGGCACACTTCATCCTAACAAATCATGGGGGTGGGGGGGGTTACCTGCACTGTAAATCCCAATTGTTGGCCTAACTTGCAAACAAAACTTTTATTTTAGTACCATAAAATAAACATTGAATTCATGAGTACACCTGCGATAAAATAGTCAAATGAAAATAAAGTTTTTTGCTGTACTGAACTGAAAGACTCACCATAGTCAGCCCTCTAAATCCATTGAGAGTATTCAACCCTAACGGCCACAGTTCTGTAGCTACTTAACTGGCTTTTTTTACATCGACCATGATGATGATGATGATGTTGATGATGATGATGATGATGATGATGATGATGATGATGATTCTCCCGGTCTAATCTGTCTGTGAAAATATGAGTGCCGACTGAATGTCTGTGTTAGTTTTTTCCAGCTCTGTGTCCAGACGCTGGTCAAGGAACAAGGGAGATGTCCTTCAGGAATGACCCCTTCACTGTCAGCAGCAGTACAGAAGCAGCACACAGCCACTTGGACTGGAGAAGCTGCAGCTCTTATTTACTGACAACGTAACCAACACGACTAGGCTGCAAACACAACACCAACCGCTACTTCCCAACTCTCAAATCTCTGTTCTTAAGTGCTGGATCATCCTTGCTCTATGACACACACACTACGTGTCACTCAGCAGCAGCAAATTTTGTACTGAATTAGTTTATAGAGAAAACATTTTGACTAAAAGTAGACGGATACTTTATTAATCCCAAAGTGAAGTCTGGTGACTAACGAATAAAAGTTGATTAAAATGTAATGACTTTTCCATCTTAAACTAAAAAGTAGACTCAACTTGGGGTTGTAACTTCCGGGAATAAAGCATGAGACTTGATGGAAGCAACTCTGCTCCCCCTCCCCTCCATGTTTTTCTGTTCTGCAGCTCTGCCCCGCCCCCTGAGACAGTGGCAGAGCCCTCCAGAGAACATTTGACATACCGGTCTTCCTTGTTTTTGGCTTGCTTTGCCATGTGTATTCTGATAAGGATGGAACAGCAACTATTGACCTTTCACCCCCTATGAGGAAGGTGCTCGTACATCTGCCTTTGCAGAGCAGCCAATAGGAACACCCTCTCTCTGAAATGATCCGTGACTGGACGAGAAGTACCGCCACTGGGTAGATTTTAGAAGAGCTCGAAAATACAGAGCCAAAAGGACTTCCACAAGTCAAATATTTTTTTCAGACCATTTGAATTATAATATTCTAAAGGTTATTCTAGCATTTTTTGCGCAATGATTCCAAAAAGAAACTACATACCCTAGCTTTAAAAGAATAAAATTGACAAAACTAAATCCAAAACAACTGCCAAAATTACTGTCACCACGATTGTAGCCTATTTATTAAATCTATAAACCTTTAAACTCAAAACATCACAGTTTCACATTTGCCTCCTGTAAGAAATTCAACGGCTGACAGCCGTCTTCTACCTTTATTACCGCTGCTGAGAAGGCCATGATTTCTGACTGGTTGTTTTGTTT
>KV751380.1:615334-647487 GCA_001698575.1 Mola mola | reverse complement strand
ATTATTATTTTTAGTTTATTTCAAATTTGTTAAAGTTTGATTGTGTAATAGCTGTATTATTCGCTCTCCTCTGATTGGAGGATGGGCAGTTCAATTCCCCCCTGCAATAAGCATGTCCAAGTGTTCTTGGGCACAAGACTGAACCCCACGTTGCTCCCAATGCTGCACCATCGCTGTGTCAACGTTTGTCTCCCAACTCCCAACTTAAGGCGGATGTGTGTCAGAGGGTATATATGGAGAGCGTTGTAGAAATCTTTGGGAAATCAAGAGGACTTTAAAGACTCTGCATATATATTTATGTATATAAAAGTTTTCCACTTGATGTGTTACGTTTTCAGTTTTCAGTAATTAGTCATTCCTGTTACCTGTCTTTTCATTTCTACTTTGGTTACCCCACAACAATCCAAACAGTGTTAACTTCCTTAATGAAAACCATGATGAAAATGCTTGTCAACAACCTTTTTCACATGACCAAGACGCTGACGAGCTAAAGCTAGATCACTGACAACAGAAACTATGACATACGTTAAGTTTTTGCTCACGAGACGCGACTAAAATGTTAGCAGCGGACAATCAGCGTGATGTTAATCTCCCAGTCTGCTCTGTCTGTCAGAATGTGAGCGATGAGTGCAGGTTGATTGTCACTGTTAGTGTTTTTGTCTCTGTGTGGGATCAGTGTAACGCTCACTCTCCCTCGCTCTGCCACACACGAGATTCGTATTTCCCAGACGAGGTGAAGACAAACTTGTGCCTCACAGTTAACGTCCGTCATTTGGTCATACTGAGGTCGTATTTTATCATCACCTCTGTCAAAGATTTCATCCTGTTGAGATTAGTCACACATATTTACAGCACAATATGTAGAATTCAAATTATTTGCCTAAAAATGGCCCAAATTTAGATCAGAACCAATCAATAACACAAAAATACATTGTTTATCAGCTGAAGACTGTGGTTTTGCTGTTTAGATACTCTTTAATCGGCAGGAATATCAAAATAAAAAATAACTTGTCACGAGGTATGTGGTTAATTTTCCATAGACATTATTTCATAAAATATACAGAAAATGTACTATATTTTGATATATAAATATATCATGAGAGAGGGAGAGGCACAGATGTGGGAAAGAAAGGATAGATGAATTCGATGTGTGCGTATTTGAGACACAGTTAGTTATTTTATTTTGTAGGTCCTGTTTCCTTGTGTGTCTTGACTTGAGTTTGTTTGTTTTCTGTGCTTTGTGATCGCACTCAGGTGTTTCACCTGCGTAAAGCCCCATCCCAATGCACAGCAGCTATGTGTCCAAATACCTCCGCCCGCTTATGTATTTACTGATTCCATGTACGTTTGTCACATTGTCATTTTCCGGTGGTGCCGTCGTTCTTGTGTTTCCCTCCTGAGTTCTTCGTATCTGTGAATTTTGTTTGCTTCCCGTTCTTCTTTGTTTTTTGGCTATGACCTATGCTTGTTTTATGACTAGTGAGTTTTACTGTACCCAATAAACCATCAAACTTCCTGCCTCTGCCTTTGGGCCAAAACCCAAGACTGCAGTGTTCCTGGCCCAGGACTGGCACATTTTTCAGTCCCGAACCTGCCTCGATGTGAAAAATAATGGCTCAATGCCACCAGGAAATTGACTCACAGAGGTCAAGTGTCATGCCAGACCCTACCAGGTTTATGAATGCAAACTGAGTCCGCGCACTCGCACGAATCGTTGGCCGAGTATGTGTACGGCGACAAGTTTTTGTTTCTACCGCATATTTTTACTACAAATAAAAAAAATTTAAGAAGTATTTGTTTAACCTGTGGACTTTTTCTTCAGTCAGTTATTTGAACAAAGGACATTTTTCATGTAATGGATCAATTCCATTGTGGCATTACTGATCTGAAAAGCAAACACTATTGTTTAACTAGCCAACAGAAAAACCATGTCATTAGTTAAAATTGGACAAAACTATCAGCCAGTCTGTTGTACATCTTAGAAACTTAGAATTAGAATACGTTATTTTGAGTTTAATAAAATTACCATTCAACCAGTACAAATACTGATTATCTTTTCGTATAGATTACAACACGCAGTCACAAACATGGGGACGACTGCTGACTGCAGTTGTCCAGAAGACGATCGTTAGCGTCCTTGTGAGGGGAAACCACAGGTCACTGCAGAAAAGGGTTGCTGTTTTCACAGTGTAGGATCAAAGCATCTTCATGGGAAGTTGACTGGGAGGGGAAAGTTTGGTAGGAAAACGAGCCACGCTGATGACAGTAGCCTTGAGAGGATTGGCAGGAAATGGTGATTCAAGAACACCACGTACAGATGTCACCAGGAAGCTACAACTGTCGCAGTATCAAGCAACTCCTGAACCAGACACAACGTCAGAAGCGTGCAGAAAGAACTTGACTGTTGCTCGGATGAAAGTAAATTCTGCATTTCAATTGGATATCAAAGTCCTGGAGTCCGCAGGAAGAGTAAAGTGGCACAGAAACCAAGGCACTGAAGTGGAAAGTTGTGGATCCCCGTCATCTGCTGGTGTTGATCCACTGAGTTTTATCAACTTTTAAGTCAACAAAATGTCTAGCAGGAGATGTCAGAGCAATTCATGTTTCCATCTGCTGACAAACTTCATGAAGATGCTGATTTACCCTTCCAGAAGGACTTAGCAGTGCCACAGTGGCAAAATTGACCGTAATATTACTGTGGTTGGTTAATTGGAAAACTTACCGACAAGAACCCCACAGAGAATCTGAGGTATTTAAGAGGAGGTTGAGAAAAACCCAAAAATACAGACGAGCTGAAGGAAATTCTCAAAGCAACCTCAACTCAGCAGTACCACAGGCTGATCACCTCCACACCACGTCGCTCAGACACTGTAATTCATGTTCGAGGAGCCCCAACCGAGCATTGCATGTCTAAATGAAAATATTTTCCAGAACTAGGACTTTTCTACTATTATAGATCCTTTTGTTGGTTGATCTTAAGAAATATTTTAAAATTCTGAGATAGTCAATTTCAGATTTTCATTGGCTATGAGCCACAGTGATAATGAATATAAAATACATGAAAGTTTAACATTTTGAATTAAGTTAAGAAAATGGAGCTTTCTCATGAGATTGTAATTGCTTTGGATGAGTTAGTATAATTTTAGACGTGACTTTGCAAAGGTTAATAACCCATCAGAGAAGACAGCGTTTACAGCAGTGATTGCACCCAGCTGCTGCAAGTCGTCTCCGCAACGGGCAGCAGCTTCGTTTCCTCAGCTTTCTGTACAGCCTGTGCCAGTCCAAGCCACATACACGGCACCCAGTGGCTTTTTTCCTATTACGTGTGTCTGTAGTGTTGCCAAATTACATATGTAGGAGTACATGACCGCTGCAGACGAATAGTTGCAGGTTTGCTTTGTGGAAGCGCACTTTAGATTGTGTGAAGTGTGAACTGAACCAGACTAAATCCAAGTGTTCACCACCGCCTACAAGTGTCTCTGGATTGCCTCCAGCTACCAACTTCCTGTTGCTTATCTGCTGATAAACACGAAAACCAGTTGCTCATTGGCCCAAACAAAGAGCCCATCAGTCAACAGGGCTGACACTTTCATTCATTCAAAGCTTACCTGAGCATATTTTCAAATTCAGAGACATGGACTTTTTTCCATTTTATCCTCATGCTAGATAGACACTGAATATCCTGGATCATTGGACACAATATTTGTGTGGCTTTTCAAAATAAACTGCAAGGCTGTTTTGCTTGTACATACCAAGGTCATAACTTAGCCCCTTTGAGACACATTGTTAACCTGTTGTTAGATAAGTCCATAGTTATATCATCCATGCTGCACTTCTACTAGCTCTGAGCTAGTTTGAACACAGGACTAATACTTGGAGTCTAGAATGATGGTGACTTATTCCTTTTAACCCACTTGAAAGTGGCACCTTTTAAACCCAAGTTTAGTCAGTTTCCAGGGGATACTCACCCTGGGACTGGGCCAGCAAACCCCAGTATGTATGCTGTAAGTAACAACCTATCTGATCATTAATATGGTAAATATGCACGATATTAATAAAATATAATGACATCGCCCACATTTATAAGTAGATTGGTTCCCTACAAGCCTCACTTTCACTGGCCGTTTACATAATGATTGGACAATATCGACACAATGAAGAGCCTTTTTCACACCGTCTTTGAGTGTTTATACTGAACAAGTCTGCGCGATTTTAGATAGCATGCTAGCATTGGGCCATTAGAAGAGGCATAATGAGTATCATAGCAGTGCTAACATCTTCTGATGTTTTACATGTTCCATAAGCTGCACTATGTGAATGTAACATGGCAAAAACAATCGTCTACCTTTCCTGAGCTTCCGCTTGTTGTGTGGCCAATGACGTCGTTTTTCTGTATGAAAACATCCCAAACCTTTTGTAAACCTTCATGGTTGTTCATGTCTGAGTTAGCCGCTAACTGCTGCTAGCTGCTTTTAAATCTAACCCATTGAGGGTCGTGCTCGACGAAACATCACAGCCTTGTCTTGTCATTTTGCCTTTCCTCACTCTGCTTATACAGACTGTTGATTACTGAGCTGTTACAATCTCAAAGGCACAACTAAAACAGGCTTGTCTTCAGCTGCCTGAGTAAAAAGGGCTACTAAAATCCATGTTGCTATCGGGCTGCATCCTGATCCTGATTTATGGTAGAAAGAACCTGTGATTGAGCGGGTAAAGAAGGTGAAGACATAGAGCGACAGAAATTTAAAAGTTGAACAAGAGGGAATAAATGGGCTTTAACTCAAAGCAAAGTGCTTTGTTTTCGCCCTGTATGCCACTAGTATCTTGTCGAGAGACATTTTCCTTCCCAAAGGGACTTGAGAGAGTTCAAAAACCAACATTTTATGAGATCAGCAAGGAACAAGACCTGCCTTCTTATTAATAAAACTACACCAACAAAACCAACAATAAAACCAATAAAATATTTTCACTCGTCTACTTTCACTTTAAAAAAAAAAATACATGAGTACCGATCACTTTGAATAATGAGAGACATTTATTTTTGAGGGACATGCAGGAAGTTAAAATAGACAATAAGTGTAAAGACATACACTACTTGGGATTACTACTGTTAAGGCTAATCTAAAAAGCAATGTGGAAAAGTAATTAGATTTGCAGTTTAAATAATTCTGGTCAGTGGTTCACAGGTATTACAATACTGTTTTATCCCTTTGAGGTCTTTATGCCACCAATTGAAAATATCTCTGGATTTGCCCAAGTCAATATAATTTATAGGATAGATGAATGCCACAGTGCTGTTATGGAGTTCAGCTGTGGTTAGGACTGATATCTTCGTTGTTTGCATTACAGTAATGGCTTAAAGCTGTGAGTCTATGCCATGAAATCTCATTTCCCAGTAGTTCAGTGTCCAGTGGCAGAAAAACTGTGTCTCCCAACACAGAAAAGCACTTCTGCTGTGTTGTTAATGCTACTGATGTCATGTTCTGCAAATTAGATGTGCTGTTACATGTGGTTAAGTGTTTTTAAGTCATGTTTTTCTCGTCTCACAATACGCTGTACCTGTATATGTTTGTGCATTTTTACAGTGGAATTGGTTGTAAACCTCCCTCAAGGTAAAATCCTACTGTGCCTTAAACTCCAAACGGGGGGGCCTGAGGACGGTTTCTACTCGGAGTGACGCCTCAAGTGACAGCAGTTCCTTTTCTCTGCAGCTAATTGGCATCTAAAGGTAGTTCCCCTGCATAGCTGGGATGGGAGGGTTCTGTGTGTACACAAGAGATAAAATGTCAGATTGGGCTGATAGGGAGTGCGCAGGAAGGTGGTTTGGAATGACCCTGCAGCTGCTCTGTGGCTCGCCATCAACCAGGGCTATGAGGCTGGAGGTGGGAATGGCCTCCGGGAGGCTCGCAGCTGGGTACGCCTGTGTGTGTTAGTGAGTGATGAATCACCACTTGTGAACTGCCTAAACCACTATAAAGCAATAAAGGGGGCACACAGAGGGAGTTTAGCAGTTTAGCCCCCCGCCTCTGGAACTGCATGTGCCCCCCTGCTGGCCTTGGACTGAATCCTACCAGAACATCTATACTGTGCATGTGCCCCTCAGCCCTCCTGCTGCTTCAATTTATAGCCACAGAAAATAAGGTTTATGCGTGATAGGATGCAATGCTGACAAGGCCGATGGAGGATGTACATCAAGGGGGACTGAGGTTATCTCTGGAGGTAACCTCTGGAGGCTTTTATCAAAAGTGTAAAAGAAATTTACAGGGAAAAAGTCAAGTTAAAGACATAACTAATCAACTATTAACAGAAACCAGCCATATGTTAATGTGAAAAGAGACAATTTTCCTGCTAACGTTTCCAAGTGGTATTACTGTTCTTGCAGAAAACGGCATAAGCAACATGGCTCATGTTCAAGAACCATCACTCATGGGGAGGAGAGCTGAGCACATCACTCCTGTTGCTGAGTCCCTCAGTGATACAGGACCAACATATATCTGTGACCTCCTTGAAGAACACAGATCCAGCAGGGTTTTGAGATCATCAGTGAGTAGTCAACTTGTAAAACCTCAGCTCAGAACCAAACAGGGTGAAGATGCTTTTAGCAACTATGCAGCACACAGATGGAACTTCCTGATAAAGCTCTGCTGTTTTCCACTGCCCTTAACTAATCTCTGCATTTATTAATTATTACTGCATTGAAACTGCACTGATCTCGCTGTGTTTCACAGCTTTTATCACCTCAGGCTTGTTTCTCTCCTTTTTAAATGGTTTCTTTGTTTGTGAAGAGGGCAACTCAATAAGTTAGGGACGGATTTTGATGAAATTTTCATCAAAGGTGCATGTTTGTCCAGTCTACAGCTGATTAGAGTTCTGTGGCTGAAGGTCAAAGGTCAAGGTCACTCGAAAGTCAAAAAAAAATGTTTTCTGGCCACAACTCCAGACTCAATGGACTTGGAATTTAGTAGCTGACAGCACTAACTACAAATGATTAACTTTGGGGCTTTCCAAGGTCAAAGGTCAAGGTCATTGGAAGGTCAAATGCATTTTTTGGACATATCTTCAGAGGGACATGACATCCATCATACATAGCCAGAACCAGCTGGCACTGTGGTTCATGTGTCACACATCAGGTGGTGCCAATAAAATATGCTTTTTTTTTCCCCAACCAAATGACCCTGATATAAAAATTTAGAATGCTAAATAAAAATAAAATGACATCTAGGAATGGCAAAAACAAAAACTAATATCACAGTGTGGCAGATCTACTGGCTCGGGAGGGGATTGTTTGGCCTAAGCAGAGCTTTTTTATTCCTGTCTGTTTTTCTGCTCACTTTATCCGTAGTTTATGATCAAAATGTTTCTTTGACTCTGTAAACACTTTTCAATTGCTTTTGTGCATGTAACGTGCTACATAAATAAAACACCCAGTTGTATCAATAAGTAGGCCGGTAGTACTATTTATTGATCTCGTGTAAAGAATGTTGATTTTGCACCTGTTTAGGTCCTGCTGGTAAATGGAAACCTTCATCAGGTGAACGCCCATCCTTTCACTTTGCAGTGGGGCTCTTTTTAGTTAGGCTTTCTCCATCATTAAGATGGACAGGGTCAAAAATCATCCAGATCTTGCTATTCTATTATCATCCACAATTTAAATTTCCATGAACAAAACTGCAGCACCTTTCGAACATTTTACACATCGTAGGTCTCCATAATATCTTAGACCACCTCGAAGATCTGAATCTGGAGTCTGGATTGGGAGAACTATTGCATTAGGAACTTATTAATTGATATTGAGAGACAAAGTATTTAACAGAAATCTGACACCGGTCTACATACAGTTTCTGACAGTGTTGAGTTAGAAAGACTTAATGCTAAAGCTTTACTGCCCTGAGCTGTCAAATGGACAGATGCCCTTCAGATTTTTCCATCGCTGTCAAAAATATACAGTCGGTGGTGGAAAGTGTTCGGTTAAGCAATCCCTCCAAAGTTTCCACAGTCATTCCATTGGTTCCACTGTTACCTGGGAATAGCAGCCAAGGAGAGCAATTCCTCCTCCTGACTTTGTTCTACAATGGCTGACATGCTTTCTTCCTACACTATTCTGCACAGTCTTTTGTACATGCAGATATTGTTCTCTATGCAATATAAACTTACTTTATAATGACAAGTTAGAGCAAAAAGAAATCACAAGAATATGTAAACTACAGCACTGGACACAATAGTAAACAGGTTCAAATAATGTGATCCTGTTCCAGATTCTTAATTCTGGATATTTAGATGAACTGTGTAGTATTCAACAGATGTGAAGTTTTCAACATCGCACGAGTCATAACAGGAAGGTGAACAGCAAACAACCTGAATCCCACACCTACAGCGTACACCCTTTCCAAACAGCAGGTAAGTAGGAGTTTAATCCTGTCAGTTTAGTCTTCACGGCGAGTCCCACAAAGCAAATAAAAATTGTCCACCAGTACTGAACTACTAAACAAACTGATGTGATTCACATGATGTCCTGTATTTGTATCATTAGTCAGTTTGTATGACTCTCTACGTAGCCAAGCAGCAGTGGGAGTTTGGTTAAAGATATTAATTGCATTTAGGTAACGTGCTTCATCTGGTCAGATAGTGAGGAAGAAAGTCGGAAAACATTGAAGGAGCAAGATATAACCCTGACAACCAGTGGTTAAGAGAGCTACTGCAGTTCATATTCAAAGCATAGGAGAGAGCCGTTTGCACGTCCCCGCCTCCCTAGACTGAAGCATCAGGGGCGCAGTACAAGGCTTACACTCTGGAAAATGTTAAGCGAAGACAAGCAATACATTAAGACCATTTTATGATTAAAACACTAAATATCTTACATATCGCTCCTTTAAAAGCATTGAGCCACATCAGATTTTCACCTCCAACTGTGAACGGTGAAGACAACAATGATGCTGCACTACATCATTGTTGTAGTAATGATTATTTTTCATTATTACCTTAACTGTAAAACTTGCTGTATATGTGTATGAGTAAGCTGAATAAGTGATGTTTGTGTTTTGTACACATATGAGCAACCATTGCTCTCGATGTAGCATTAAACAACAACGAGATCTGAAGGTTTACAGATGGGTGAGGTTACTCTGCATGAGGATAAAAAGTACCTGGCAGCTGCATCAAATTCAATCTTAACACCAATGGTTAATGTTTAGGTTTGTCTGGTTTAAGTCAACTGCTCAGATTTAATGCTGTTGAATTGTGACATTGGGATTAATATCTACAGTATGTTGATACACTACTAAACCATATGTCAAAAATATCAACAGATTAGTTTCTACCATTCTCATACACTGTTTTGTTTACAGACATTAGTTGTTTCTTATTCAGGCTCGTTCTTCTAGGACTACGGAAATTTCCTCTCAGTTTAAAACGTGTATTATACTGAGAAATACCTAGAGTTGCCGTTTTTTAGGTTTTTGAAAATGCTGTTGCTGGCTGTTCTACGACGCAGGGCGCAGTCATGTTCCGTGCAGACCTGTGGAAACTATGGGATTTAACTGATTTGTAGTCTGCTGCTGTCCAGGACTGTGCTGCTGCAGTGCATGTGGTGTCCTTTTTGTCCTCGCACCAGATGTGGCGTACAACTCATTTGGATGCCAACGTGCCCCTGCGCCAGTTTTTGCTGGGTGATTTAAGCCCTGCCGACCCTGTTTTGAGAACTAATGGGGCCCCCAAGATAGCTGCGGCAGCGTGCTGTTAACGGTTATACGGCAGAGCGAGTAATGATGCACGGTGACAGCCTATTGCCTCGATGAGTAATCAATCAGTGAGGGAATCCTGCTCCCTCCTTCTGCCTGGGAACAACCTTCATTAGCAGCCAAGTGTATGTGTGTGTCTACTGTACGTGTTTTCTTCTAACTGCACCCCAGCGTCTGCATGTGTAGGAGTGAATCTTCTCCGCCTGTGTGTAGGCGGCTGTTTTGTTCAGGTTTTTGAGTGTATGTCTACAAGCCTGAGTCAGTTTTTGTGTGCATATGTGTGTGTACATCAGGAAAAGTCTGTCTTTATATTTGCTTGGACCTCGTCTTTCAGCTCGGGCACAGAAAGAGACAGAGGCTCAGTGATAATCGGAATAAGACGATGGAATAGAGGGAAGAAAGGCAGATGAAGGAAAAGGGAGGAGGAAGAACGTGGTGAAGGAGGATGAGGGCAGCAGCTGGTTCTTGTTACTCTGCTGCCCCCACACATCAGTGCAGAAGCTATCAGAATATAGCCTCATGCAATTCTGCGTGTGTGTGTGTCTTCCCTACAGAGCTGTAAGTATTACCAGGGGGATGAGGGCATATTTCAGGTCACAAACTAGCTACAGATTTAATTTGGGGAAGAACAACTTGATTATGTTCTCTCAGGCAAAAAATGGCTCAGGGAAATGGAACTGGGATGGCAGGTGAACACGCACATATCAGCGCAGGGACACACAGCTCGACATACGCGCAGGTGATGCGGATGATTTTACACTGTTTGCGACCCTGTGCAAACCGATATTCGTACACAGGTTTTGGGGAAATTACAGTTCGGGCTACGTGCTTTCAAAACCACTGCATCAAATTTAGCGGTGCAGCAAAGTGAAACTTGTCGGACAGGGAGACTTTTACTGCAACACGCAACCTGTCCGAACAACAGAAACAATCAGCCGTCAGCACCGCCTCTAAGCGTGTCCCACACTGACGCTGATTCATCGCGCTGTTTAACGGCGTTGGCTCAGGCAGTGACACGAATCATCTCATTGGTAGATGAAGCCACAGAAAGGCGACGATCCTACAGCCTGTCACTGTACCAACTATGATTTTATACCCATTTGGAGCCGTTTCTCCTTCATTTTTTTTTGCCGAAAACATCACATCGTTGTATTCTTATTAGAAAATCAATTTATTTTACTCCCCAAGGGGAAAAATAAAAAACAAAAATGATGGGATAATTGTTCTTTTTGATGCAAATAGGTTTCTCTGTAGTAGCTTAAGTTGGATAATTTCTTGGACCGATACAGTTTTGAGATGTGCAGATAAATAATTCTCTGTCCTGTGCAGACAAAATTCACTGTATTTTCACTCAATAAACACGACACCCCTGTTTGCCCGCCTAACTGAGTAACTGACCTCAAAGGAAGCATTATAAGAGCTGGTCAAATTCTCTAACGGTGCCCCAGCGCTCCCTTTTATCTTATCTCTTTATCATAGGGTGCACTGGACCATCCTTTAAGCAAGAGGAGGAAGAAATGCCATCCCCCTGTTCCGTGCAGTCTTCCTATGTGTCTTCAACCTCATGGCATTTTACATCAAGGTCAAGGACGAGTGTTTAGGAAAGGGGCCCTGTGTCTCCTGTCTCTTTCTTTCTCTCTGTGCTGCTGCACGGTGTTTGGCGTAGAAACGAGTCTATATATTGTTCACTATCGTGCAGAGTCTATCCAAGTTTGCACTAGTCATCGCCAGATGTGGGCAGTTGCCATGGCAAGTAGGCAAATAACTGAAAGTGTATGTCTTCCCAACATTAGTGGCAGAGCATCAAACATGTTAGATTTCTTCCCAGCCGACTCTGGAAGCAGTTGTGTAGGGTACGCTGGTCACATTCCCAACCGGCAAAGAATTACTGCGCTCCTGCCAGTGTTTTCATGACAGCATGGTGCGTTTAGATGGCCTCAGTTCAAATGAAACTTGTGTAGTCTGTGATCAATTTTGATCCCCATTTCTTGGTCACTATTATCAAAATCTGCTAAAGCCGGGATTGTAATAGACATGTTGCGGATCCTCATCTCAACACAGATATTTTTTTTCAAACTGAACATTTTCCTGATTCAGCCTCTTATCAATACACAAATGACATTTGAGGTCACCTTGGGGCTGAGCAATTAATCAAAAATTATGCAAAACCGACTTTCAGAACCTCTAACCGACTGTATTTTGCAGGTTTAGATTATTTTATTATTTCCTGTTCTGTTAACTACTCCCGCTGTGTTGACGTATGACACATACTGTCGCGTGTGCAGTCACATGACTCTGGCCCATCCAGTCTGTGGCATGGAGAACTCAAAAAAACAAGCCGACTGAGCAGCTTGTACCAAAGAAGATACCGAACCAAACAAGAAGTCAAATGTAGACGGTTCAAAGTCCACCTGAGATGAAAAACTCATTTCAACCCAATTACATCACATCCTCAATCATACTGTCGCCTATTGAACCACATATAGACACATGTCTTTGTATTTTTATTTTAAAATCAGGCATAGTTTTCTTCCAGTAAAACCACATGTCACCTGAAATTACATCACCCTGTACGAGCCAGTTTCAACCAATAATGCAATGTCATCCAGCTGTCATTCAATCTTCATCGTGTAGCAGAGGTCTGCAGAGCTTAGCGGAGCTACGACCGTTGTTGTAGTTAACTAGCAAGTGACAGTAGCGTAGGTTGGTGTCGTTTGCTGTCCGCCACTTCAAACTCTGTTCATATTCCCAAATTCCCAGCTTGTTTCAACAGATTGGTGGCACAATCACAATACTGAATATGAACAGATCACGGCTCAGCGCAAATAACTGTGCATTAATCGTAATTGAGGTAAAATGCTCAAAAATTAACTGTTTAAATGAATTGAGGACATTATTGCCCCGCACTAGTCATCACAGATATTTTGGACCACGACTGAGTGACAAGCTCAATATGCGCATGGCCATTGTTGTTTTCTGTAATGAGCATGCACAAGAAAAAAAACAACCTACACACAAGTATCACTTTTACTTTTGGTTCGCCTATCATCCTCATTTGGCTTACCGCAAAGATTTTTGATTAAAAAAAATAGAGAATATACAGTATGTGCCAATTAACGGTAAATAAATGAATACTTGCCTACTTCCAAGCACATGTGACACATCAGAGACATTGGACTGTATCGCCACCTACTGGCCCTGCATGCCTGTTCCTGCCGGTGCGTATGGAGACAGGAAAGAAGGAGGTATGGACAGGACAGGGCGTAAATCACTGCTCGACCAGTGTGACAGGAGTTAGCTTTTCCCCTCTCTCAGCCTGCACACCTGTATTTCATCATCACTTCCTCCTTCCTCCACTCGCACTTCCAGGTCAGCTGCTTCACCGCTGCCTGACAAGTTATTCTCATGCTAATGCTAACACAGTTGTTAATGTTTTCCATCTTTTTCACTTCACAACTGCCTGCAATGTGTCTGTGCACCTCTCCAGCCAGCCGGCCACGTACCCAATCCTGCCAGTGCGGTAACCGGCCATCATCCCCTCTCCACCTCGCCTCCATTTCAATTTCACAGTGTCATATAGTAAAATTTCATCATCCATGACATCCACCTGTGTCCGCCTTCCTACATCACATCCCAGTGACTGTGTGCCTCAAGAGGTTTACAAACACCCCCAAACGGCAGTGAAAATGATCATCCCGATGATTAACGGCTTCTGAGCATGAGTTCTTGCATATCATTACGAGCACACTCAATAGGACAAATCGTGTTGTCCGGTGAGACACACACTGCCCCCTGCTGGAAAACACAGAGGGCAAAACAGGTACACCATTGTGGGTTTATCTATCAATGGTTAAAGTTATAGTACACAGCTTAAACAAACATAGCTATCTCAAGTGGCTCCTCTATTGCGGCTCGCTCAGATACAGAAATGTGCACAGCGTGTGTAGAAGCAGCACTGGATTGAGGATGGCCTCCATGTCCTTTGACCGACAGTTTCCCCTACACGTTTCCCCTCTCCGGAGCGATAGCGTCTGCCCACGCACACATGGACGCCACTTCACAGGAAATGTTTGTTGTCTTAACATTTCCAAAAGCCCTCACGTGGGAAGCACTGCTGACACAGACACTTTTAACGAGTGAGTCAAACGGTTCGGACCATCCTGCATTTTCTGCCCTCGCTGTAAATCACTCTGTGTCACGAGAGCACCCGAGCCAAACGCCTCAAAAACATCGGACGGTGGCTTCTTTCTACTCAAACGTTCAGTCCTGCTCGTAATAAACGTGATGATATTCATTCTTATGGCACAATATTACACACTGGAGCTACTGAGTGGATTTTAAACCGACACCCTTGACATTAGTTTAGAGTTGACTGAGACATATTTCACTCCATCCTGCACAACTAGCCGAACCTATTGTAGATTAATAGTCCCGGTAGACTAAATTATAATGCATGTGCTACTCTACTTTATCTGATGTGTGGTTAAGGAACTAATTTTGAAACCTGTACCCATCTCTTTAGTAGAAAATGATAATTTCCTGATGTTCATCACTCAGGATCCAGCCTGCAGATGTATTCCATTTTTATCAGCCAGGAATACAGGCTCCTACTTTGTGCTATTAATATTTTTGCAAGAGTGCATGTCATTATTATCAAAATAGATTAAGCTGCCTCTCTTTGAATAGAAGCCTTTTCCTTTGCTTGCAGAGAACGACTTCTAAGAAAAATGTCACTCTGCAACAAGCTTTAAGATTCAGAGCGCGTTAACAACACTGCAATAAACTGCAAAGGGCACCTTGTTGTATTGTGCTCCAGGCAGGAAGACAGCAAAGACACGGTTAGGGGACAAACACTGGGTGGGATTTCCTCTGCTCCTCACTGGCTCCTGCCTTTGCATTGTACGTGTTCAGATGCTGGCCGAGTGCCACTCGCCGAGCAGTGTTTTGAAACCACACAAAGATCAATTCAAGACAAAAAAGCATTCTGAATGCAGGCCCCAATGATTCATCAAAGTGCTGTTGCTGTAAACAAATGTCATGGTGAAACCACTTACATTAACAATTTACTATTCATTATTCGTACAAAACCTTTGGAATATATCCTGCAAATTTATTGTGTCAATTGTGACTTAAATTCGACTAAATGACTTAAATTTTTGCATTAGATATGATCGACTGCGGCAACTAGCAATTACTTTCATCATTCTCATCTCAGCATTTTGTTTTAAAAATGATAGAAAATACTGACAAATGTCAGTCCTTGTGTCCCTGAGGGAAGGCTGAGGTCCACAAACGTTCTCCTCTGTCTGAAAACTGAGGCATAAACGGCTGACAATGACACAAACTAGAAAAAAAGCAGCAAATCCAAATATAAGAGGCTGGAAAATCGCAAATATTTGGTTTCAATCAGACTCAAACAATTCCAACCCCAACTTCAAAAACAGTTTTGCACATGTAAAAAATTCAATATGAACAGAATGCCATTATTTGTAAACAAACTGTTTACCAACAATGTTTTCATGAGGATTCATGAACTTGTGCTTTAAGAGGGTTGCTTTCCTAGAACCTCAGCACAGATGGAATGTTTGGTCAACTTCCTCAGTGGCTGTACCAGGAGATCCACCACCACGAGATGGTGTCTCAGATGGTGTCAGAATTTCCCTATGGGTGCATCCTTACTGTACAACATGAAATGTTGGATTTGTCACAGTGGAGGAAGACGGCGCCTTTGGTATCACGATCACGTGAGTTCATGATAACAGTCGAGATCACCCGTTTCCATCCAACCAGTTTACCTCTGGAATGCTCCAAACAGGGGTTTAAGAAGAATTCCACAACTCTCTCAATCTTATGTGGCCCACCCCAGTTTATGTGAAATGCAACAAATCAAGGCAAAAGGATTAGCAGACTATCCAGGTCTTTATTTTGTAATTGGGGTGGTTGTTACATAATTTTGCTCTAGCTAGATCAATATTTGATAGGTAATTTGCTTTGGCTCCGACACTATCTTTTCCAAAGACTGACATATTTTCTTCTAAAGCTGGTCCCTACCAAGCAGTGCCAATGTCTTTCAGTGAAACATTTGTTTTTGTCATGTACGCTACGTCGCTGACAACCCTTATGCATGTGGCTTACCTGCTGTTTTTAAAATTGAATCACGGTGGCAAAGACACCGTTCACACAGAGGCCTTTTTCACCGCAGCCACTAACCCTAACCCACCCAAGAAAAATAGTAGGAAAACACAGGGGTCCCCAGTGCCACACTAAATGGAACTGGACCTTAGTGCATTTTAATTAGTACACCTGCATATACCTGCGTAATTAATTTCCCTTCGGGGATTAATAAAGTGATCTCTATCTCTATCTACCTTTGATTTTACATCAATAAGGTCTTGAAAATTGCTAAAGCCAAACTTACAACTTGCAATCTTGCTGTCAGTACATCTTTATACTGTATGTGTAAATCTTGACATTTTTATCCAGCCCAGCTTACCCAGACGTACCAACATGTCTATTCAACTCATCTAATGAAGTGGGACTGAGGGAACTGGAGGTTAAGTCACTAGCTTGCTGATTGATGGTCTTCACCAGCAGCTACTTGAATCGACTGCAACCTCGCCAGACAGCACTTAATGAATGACACTTACCACAACAATTAACACTCAACGAACTCCCACACGTTCACAAAGACACCACCGACTCGACACGTCATTTACAGGAGGAACTCCTCATACTTTTGAATCCGTGAGGGCACAAATGTAAAATTCTACATATGTAAAAAACGTTGGGTCGGCTTCTGATGAATATATCCAATTTAGTTTTTTGGATAAAAAGACATTTTTTTCACCTTGGAAAAGCCCAAATGTAAAAGATCTCTATAACTGTGTGACTTGTATATGGCTCTATTAATGCCATGTTGCAGCATTCTGGGTCAAATGTGTCCTTCCATTAAAAAAAAAAAACTGTCTGACAGTTACTGTCTGCCTGGATTAATCAGCTCATTCTTGGTTAATAAAACGTCAGTAAGTCAGTATCGGGTAAAGAAAAGCTGATCAAAATCTTTTCTTTACAGTAAATAATTCACTTTGCTGGTACATATTAGTTTAAAAAAATAATGCATGACTCTATTTAGTTGCATTTGTGATTGAGTCTGAATGCCAGTCGATTTAAGAATGAGATGCTGGCAGACCAACAATAAACTCAGCTGCTGTCTGGCTTGTGAGCCCCTCCACACGCCCAGTTTGTGTTCTGTCAAAGACTGTTTATGAGGGAGAAAAACCTTCACTCTCTCACTATCGCAGAGTGTTTACAAAGATCAGAACTCCAACTGATACGTCTTCTGTCTAGTTGGTACTGTGAGTTTGTCACAGTTACACTAAAAAATTCATATCAATACCAGACATTCAGTGCATATTTGGATAAAGTAAGCACACTTCAATACTCATGCTGAGTCTTTCTAGTCCAAAGTTGCTTTATAACAAACAATCATCTGCTAATAATACTATCTGCTGCAATTAAGATGTTACTGAATGTGAATTCCTGTATAATATTTGTGTGCACTATTTTTTGGGGATAATGATTACAATTAGAGATTAAACTATTTTCAATTGTGGCTGATGTTTTTTTTACTCTCTTACTTTTAGACTAGCTAACTCGTCTAAATTAACAGTTGCAATGCATAGCGTCCATTTAAGCCCATGTTGACAGATGTTTCAGCATGTTTCTCGCATTTCCAAGCTAACGTCAAATGATCCCTTTATAGACATTAAAAAATAAGTAGCGTTGTTTTTACCTTTCTTGGCGAAATAAAGCACACTTTGGACCTTTACTTCCTGTTCTTCATGAGTTCCTTTTTGTTGTCGGCCTGAGCTGAACCAATGATGGGCGGGACAGAAGCCATCACAAGCTTCACTAATGGCGTGACATGGTACACATTCCTGGTCTCCTAAGTGTGCAAGGTCCCTTGTCTCGTCCATCCACGACGGACATTTTTAACACTAACTCGTTGCCTTATGTACATCGTGGAGGATCTCAGAATCTCACAAGTGTATTGCTGAAGCAGAAAGGTCTTTAAGGTAATGTTGACCTAATGTGTGAAAGGTGAGAAAACCGCCATTTTAGTGTCATCCTGTTGATGTTCACATCCAACCAGCCCTGTCCAATACCTGCAGCGACAGAAACTACCTACTACGTGATCAGAGGGTAAATTCTGACGGCTCAAACTGATGATCAATTGCAGCCTGTGCTTGATTCCAATAACCAGCCGTACAGTCCGACCTCTCTGTCTTGTGTGCCTGTGCTTCAGAGTGCTAACAGGTTCATGGGTGTCCTCTCCTGGGTAGGTGAACATGTAGAACACGGTTTTAACAGCATCAGAGAAAGAGGCTCAACTCCCCGCAGATCAAAAAAAAAACATGCATGCACTCTCAAGTCCATAAGGAGCTCGGGATGAAAGCGCCGGCCAAATGGCATATAATTAAAAAAAAAAAAAAAAAAAGAAAAAGAAGAGGTAATCCTGGTTGAGACAGTTACACAATACACAGTGGATGTAAAAGTGCCTGTTTGGGGGAAATTCAAGGTCACAGGAACACAGATTATTTTGCAACAAGGCCCTGAACTGTGCAAGGATTCGGCACCACAAAGCCTCCGTTCTACAACCAATTACAAGTACGAGATAAGGCACAGGAAGTTCAAAAGGCTAAAAGTGTGGTTTTTCTGGGAAGTGTTCCGAGTACGAGCACCTTGATTTCACTTTCACGTAGCTACTAATTAGAAAAAAAAAAAAGGTTAAATTCAGCACTAACAAGAAGGAAAATCTGTCTTTCTGACTCTTTTCATTTCAAATGAAATTTCATATGACTACTTTATTTTAGGGATGCACTGATTATGGCCTGTCACAGATATATCAGTACTGGGATATATGGTATCAGTATCAGCAGACATAAAACAATGTCTGATTCAAAGAACACAATGCAGCTAAAGATGTTTGGGGTTTTATGACTATTAAATACTATATATAACGATATTGGTCGCCCAAAAAAAATCGGTCAGGCTCTAGTGCAATATGAACATTTTGAATGATACCACTGACACCAATAACCGATATTGAAATTGACGTTATGGCCGAAAGTCGATATTTACCAAGACTGATATGATCCATCTAAAAATATGTTTCTACGACAATCAGCAAATATATGTAATCAATGGCATTACTGCCACCTTCTGAAACAGAGGGTGGATCACGTACACACGTAACATATGGCAGTTCAATAGGGTTGCGATCGAGACCACGTTCCAAAGTTTCAATTCCATCGCAATCATTAAGAAATTTTAATTTTGGTTCCATCAATCGGTTCCTAAATAAATGCTGCCCACAACACGAGTCTGGGTAAGGTTAAAGCTGTGCGATATCATGACCGTAACACTAAGTTACCTCTTAAAAAGAAGTCAAGTCACAGTGCCATACCCGATCACAGATGTATCTCGTTCAACAGGGGGTGCACCACAAACGTGACAACCCTCCTTCCACAAACCAATGAGTGCGTCTCCTCCGGCGTCCTCCTGGCTCAGCTAACCTCAGCACCTCCTCCTGACATTTAAGCTTCGGTTAACCAGATGTTAACGTTAGCCTTTTCCTGCTCTCTGTGTCTGTGTGGGAACAGAGGGAGATGTGCTTCAGGATTAACATCTTCACTTTCAGCAGCAGCAGCAGCAGTGAAACAAAAGACCACCTCGGTCTGGAGAAACTGGAGCTTCATCAATTGACAAAATAGCTTCGATAATGCCATTTCAAACACTGCTGGACCGCAAACTTACCAAAACTGCTGCTGCTCCTTCGCTCTGTCTCCGTCACTTTGTTTCACCAAACGCGTCGCATGTCATAACTGAAACATAACAATTAATCACTACAGCCAAATTAAGCTTTACTGTATCTGTAACGTTTATTGGGTTCTTCAAACTGTTCTAAAGCAGGTGTGAAAGTTATGTTATTACAATATGAGTCAAATCCTGGAGATGTTTCCGTAATACGTTTTTTTTTGTTTTGTTTTTTTTCTGTGAAATAAACATGTGACATTTTTTGACCTCGACGCTCGAACTCGAGAATCGTTTAGAATTGGAATCCTATCATTGAATTCAAACGATGCTCAACCTTACTGTTTAAATCAGATCCTGTTTTATAATTCAGTGGAACGATGGCTTTTTAAAATTAAAATTAAAAGATATCTGCCAATATGACATACGTCCCTTCTATACTTCATTTTCCTTTTTTTCACCATTTTTCACAGCAAATACTTATTATTATTTATATTACTATTTCATGAAGTGCTTCTACAAAATTTCTGCAAAGCCGACATCACTTCTGCAAATTTCACAGCCAAACATTGCCAAAGATTAGGATGCTGTGCAACTGACCACAAAATAATCAAAACCGCAAAATGGGTAAGTGAAGTGCAACATCTTAATAGCGAGAAGCTCCCAATTATGTGTTAAATGTAAAATACGCGACAGAACATCATAACAACGGAGCGCTGTAGTGCTGCTGAGATGCCCTGGCCCTTAAAATATTCTCCAGATGTAGAAAAACATTTGTTTTGTACAAACCTGAGAGAATATCACATCAACATAATGTCCTCATTTCGTCAACAAATAATGATCATTTTGGCTAACCTTGAATTATGTTGCAGTATCTGTCGAAATAATTGCAATGTTATTTTTTTGACCTTGTTGTGCAGCTCTAATTAACAGTAATACAAAAGAGATAAAGTTGTTATATTTGAGAAGATGGACGCGGTGAGTGTTTCTAGATTTGCTTTGAGAAATGACTCGAATGACTGATAACGACACTTGATTCGATTAATCATTTACCACTATTTTAAAAAACTTGCGCCTTATTAGATATTAAGACGTTACGGACATAGCAGCAAGTCAAAAGTCAGGTTGGAAGCCATGTTTGTTATTTTACATGTAATCATATTTGTTAGGTAAGGTGGTTTCCTGCTAAGCCTACATTTTTGGCCTGTTTCAGGTTAATGACCATCACTGACTCTCGCTGGTCGCTGCATCTGTGACATCTGTGGCATCTGTGGCATCGGCCGTTGCACTTAAGGTTTAAGGACCGGTGAGCGAGGTGCTAAAACCCTACCCAGCGTTTCATATATTAGAGCAGGATGCTCCAGGATGTAGATGCGAGGCTGCAGACCGAGGCAAACATAGGAAAGCCTGGCGCCTGCAGGACGCCACATTTCACTGTTTGTGCTATTTAAATCTGCTTGTTTACATGTGTTTTTGGCACCGGTGACGCTGTTTGTTGTTGCCTGCGTGTTCAACAGTTCCTCTATCCATATGGAGCGAGCTCCTGCTGTCTCCCCCGGGAGAACCTCAGCGCCTTTAACATATATATATATGTACATATAAATGGACCGGGTGTGCAAAGATATGTGCCAAAACTGCAACGTGCCCTGTCATTTTTTCCCCCTGTTATGTCAGCATGCGAATTTAATCTGGTGTGTTATTGAGCCTGGTGTCACAGTCTAAAACAGCACAAGACCCCCTCCTTAAATGAGCTGAGGTCTCCTCTTTGCACTTTCCTGCGGAAGATCAGTTTGTTTTAAATCACTGTGAGGCATTAAGACGTATTAAATTAAGTAAAAACACTACAAAGAAGGCTCAGTGACTCTAAATAATGGCATCTGTTTTTGTCAGAGATGAAGTCTTGTTTCCACGTTTCCTTTAAGTAAATTGGCCCATTGATAGTCTGTGTTCCACTCAATCAAGTACTCACTCACACACACACACACGCACATACACACACAGGAGTTTTACATTTTTAAATGTGTTTTTGCTCAAACTTGCGTAAGAATCTCATTATGGCAGTTTGGCCTCATTAGCAACAAGTGTAAAACCAAAACGTGTCACCTGTCGTGACGCGGCTCGCGGCCACGCCTCCGTCGTGTTTCACGAGTTGCATCGCGTCCCTCGCCACTTCCGGTGTCGGTATGTCTCCTCCTCTGCTCCGCAAACAATAACAACAACAACAGCAACGACAAACTGCAGAAATCAAAAAGGGAGCTGTTGTCGTCAAGCCGCCGTCACGCGCCAGGTGTCGATGACAGCGCGTGGCCCCGCCCACCACACGAGGCCATCGGACTGACTTGTGTTCAGTCTCATAATCGATCATGGGACAATTATCATGAAAATATGTTTCTGTCGCTGCTTTATTTTTCATTTCACAATAAAAAAATTTTATAAAAATAAAAAATCTGAGACTTCGAGAATAAAATTTTAGATTGACGAGAATGAACTTAAAATATGAGAATAAAGTCAGAGTTTTACGGGAGTGAAGTCATAATTTTAGGCGAGAAGTCAAAAGGCTGTCCAAGAAACTGCCTGATTTGTTTGTTTCCACATAAAATATGACTAAAGCTAAAATTGTCACTAGGTTCTTATAAAATTACATATTTTTCCTCATAAGTTTACGATTTTTTTTCTCCGTCACTTTCTACTTTTTTTCCTGATAAATTTATGACTTTATATTTAAATTTTGAACAATACTAAAGAACGTTAAAGACCTCGTAATTTAAAGTGTAATATTAATGTAATCCAATAAAATCTAAGATGAATTAAAAGCTAAAACACTAAAAGCTTGAATGATTAAATACCGTCCAGTCAAAATACCTTTTAAAATGACCAGAATGTAAAAACAGATTAGTTAACTAACGTTTACTGACAGAACACTGCTAGAGGAAGTCGTGCTAATTAAAAGTCTCTCACCATAGCTAATGTTAAAGCAGGCTGTCGGTAATATTGAGCAGACAGTCGACTGAGGCTAAACACTTTTGTCTAAACTAGTCCTGACTAGTTTGAGAGCAACGTACATTTGGATCCGCTTACCCACCAACTTTTTCGAGATGTAGGAACACGCGGCCAATCGAAGCCGCCGTCGGTAAGTGTGAGAAGAGAGAGGATTAGATGAGCTTTAGCCCCGCCTCCGTGCCCGTCCTCGCAGAGAAGGCTGCCGTGCCTGAGATCATGCGCACACTTTTCTTCATCTGTCAGTTATTTTGAAGCATCTTTGCAGCGTATTCCCAGGAATGGGCAGTTTTTTTCCATCGTCAAATACGCTCCAAATTATTACCCGTATCTTGTTAAGATAGTGTATAAAATGAATGTTTGCATACGCACGTCAGATGAGACCAGGGGGCGCTGTTTTCCAAACATGGCCACTGTTTGAGGAGGACTAACATGCTTGAGTGGATTTAGTTTAAACTATTTATTCGGTGCTGTGGTAATCTGCTAAATAATCCGACATTGCTTTGAAAGAAACCTACATAAATTACATTAAATGTTACTTTCATAAACATTGGAGAACTTCATAAAACTGTTACCAGACACTTGCAACAACATTTTGAGCGTAGTTACTTTCATTTCTGACATTCTGACTTGCCCCATGATGTTGCACGGCACAGCCTTGTTGAGCTAAATTCCAGACTGGACTCATTTTCAGAAATAGATATATAATGTCAAATTTAGAAAAATGTCAGAGTTCCTTTGAGTTATTAAGTAACTTCTGTCTTAGAATATGACAATTTTAATGCATCACCTGTTGATTATTAACTATAATGTCAATCTGGTTCCATTATGAAGTTTCTGAGTCCCATTGGCCAGATGTTGGCTGTTAATTATTTCGTGCTCGGGCTCCGTCAAAGTGAAGACAAAACCAGCTTTTTTATCACCTAAAGATAGGAAGAATCGGGAGTCTGGCGTCCACGTGAAAGCAAGAGATGCTGATTCGAGCCGCCATCTCCAGCAGGGAGCCACGTGCTCCTGTTCCTGACCTTCCCAAAGAGACAACTGCAGCGCACCAGCTCCAAAAAGCACCTCGGCCGGTTTATCACATAACAGCCGAAGGCCAAAATATCTGGCTGATCCGCGTCGGAGGACTGTAAACCCACCTGGATCCTCAGATCTCGAGGAAACAGGTTTGGCGCCCGCAGTCACGAGCATTTTGCCATGCAAAACACACACAGGACCAGCTTATGATACGCTCCACTTTCAAGTCCACTTTCCAAACGAGGTTATTTTGACTCACTTCTAAATTGATTCCCATACACGCGAAGCACTTTTGGATTTGCTTGAACCTAAATGGAAATTAAAGTTCATTTTTGACCTTGGAAATTAGGAAAAAAAATATAAAAATCTTAACTTGCTGACAAAAGGTCACAGGGAAAAAAGGCAAACTAGAAAAAATGTATATATTTTGTTCAATCACCTTCATTTTTACATCATTTAGATAGATTTAGGAGTTCATTTAGTCTCGAAATACTAAGTATGAAAACATTTGCGATGCCTGCTGTAGATGGTCTGGAATTATACTATTAAGCATTTATGTATTTAATTAGAACCATAATTCAATGATCATATTCAACACTGAGAGCAGGTTTCGGGCCCGGATGAAACCTTTATATCGTTCAATTATACTGATTAAAGATTAAAGACAAACTCACACGTCCAATGGCAGGTGAGGGTCCAACAGAGCAAAGACATCAAACCAGGGGAGGCAAAAACAGAAATCCAATCCCAAACAGGTCCCCTATCCAACCCCAGGAGTAAACGCTCTAATTAATATATTAAAAGATTTTGATTATACTGCACTTCCCTCTGTTCTTGCTTACTTTGATTTTGATTTAATTCTACAGTTCAAATTGTCTGTTCGGTTTTCTGTAATATATTGTATTGCCATGTTTGGCTTTTACACCACGTCCTTTTCTGTATTCTTCTTCTGTACTTCAGCATGACAGCTGCGGCGCAAGCAACGCATCGGTCCATCGCTATGGTGACTGCTACTTCCTCTTCCTGCGTCCCATAATATGGACACCCTCCCCCTTCACGAGCGGCGCCCTCCACAGCTGCGTGGAGGCTCAGCTTGGAGTGACGCTCGCCAGTGAATTGGTCGTGGGTCGGGAGCGGGTTGGGATCGGGCCAAGGAAGAGCTGAACCTTCAAAGTAAAACAGGAAATGGAAAGACTAAAAGAGAAACATGAAATAAACTCGAGACTCATATTCTTCAAGCGCTGCAGGAGTTACTGGACTTCCTGGGACCTTCCTCTACCTCCATGCACCCTGCAAGTAGGTGAATTTGGGCCAGAAACGACTTCTCTGCTTCAGTTCTGATGAAAATTAGGTAAATAGTTACTTTTGAGGGATAAATTAGCTGTTTGAAAAAAAAGTGTGATTTGAGTAATGGGGGCCCGTGCCCTACTAGAGCTTTTATGTGTAGCTACGCCCCTGGTTGGATCTGTTTCAGCGCAGCACGTTGGACTCGTGTGAAAAACTCTCTCCGTAGATGTCATCTTCTTGTGATGTGACAAACAAACAACTATAGTTTCAGGTGAGTAAGAAACACAGTTACGGGTGATCTGTTTCATTTCCTCACCTGAAGTTTTGGGATAAAGCAGGGGGGAGTCCACTCAATTCAGCTCATGACCCCTAAAGGGAATGAAACCCATATTTTCCCATTGTTAGTAATTCATAAGTGTCTGGAAGCACATTAACAGCTTTCTCAGCCTACAGCGGTTTTCTTCTCATTTCTCCGCCATATCAAGGCTTCAAGTCTCCTCACACACACACACTCTGCTTTCCCTAATAAGCTGGGGAGAGATTCCTTGGCCGACAGCTGTTCCAGATGGCGTGATTACTCCCCGGTTTCACAGTCAGCTGGCTCAGGATCCACCACCACGGTGGGACCGCCACCTCTGCTGCACCCAACGCCAACACCAACACCAACACCAACATATGGAGGTGTTATGTAATACGCTGGCTGTGGAGACGGGATCCCAGCAACTTCTCCTTGTTTTTCCTTCATTTTCACCAGGGCTCAGTTTGGCAGAAGCTTTGGTTTCTGCAGTATTTATTTATGACTGCAGAGAGAGACAAGCAGTAAATGTTAGCAGTCATTATAGGTGCCAAGCTAAAGCTAACTTAAAGGAGACCTTTAAGACATTAAAACAGTCTGTGCAAACATTCATTTTATACAGTTACTGGGCCAAAAACACAGGAGTGTTTCACTGCAGGGATCTACTCCATCTTACCACAAACAGCACCGTTAGTTGTAAAAAAAAAAAAGTGATTTATTTCGAATGCTTTGACTTGTCCAATGCTCTTTCATTATAGAGGCCTGACTAACTACCAAGCTCCATACAGAAATAATTTTCATAAAAAGATGTATTCTGTGAAATTTTTAGACCCCAAAAAGACCTGGAAATAGGGCTTAGGTTTATTTTTTTTAACCGTGGAGCAAAGCTAAGCTTACACGATCGATACTTACACTTTTATTCCAATTTGTACCTGTAAAGCATCTGCAACCATTCGTGCCTCATGTGCTTTTCTTCTCTCTCAAGTTCTTATTTTTGTTGAAAAAATGCAAAAATGAATCAGGAATTTTGTTAAAAAAAGTTCAATTTTTGGATGTCAACCTGCTTCTGTAAAATGAAATGCATTTAAACCTTTTTCCATACATTGTATGTAAGGACGTTGCTGAGTGTGAGGCCACTCACGGGCTGCTGACGGGGATTATTCAACGTGGACTTTTCTTCTTGCCTGTCTAAAATTCCCATAATGGATAAACTTCACACCTGGAACATTTGTGTCTGGACTCACAAACACATCCTCAGCGTTTGTGTAATCGCTGTCTCTGCCAGAAGAGGGACACAGCAGGTCCACAGTGCAGCTTTGGAAACACATCTATTTCCAAGCAGGGACTATGTCCTACTCAAAATGTGACAATATCTCAGTGCAGGGTTGAGGATGTGGGGGCTGATGGGACAAGTTGTGATTCCTATTTTAAATATCCAACAACTAATTTCACAAGATCTTCTCCGCACATCTCCGCAAACGTGGTCCGAGTTGGATGAAACCGTGTTTCTCCAGCGTGTGCGTGTCACAAACAAGTTCGCCGAGTGCGTGCCTCTCTCATGAATCCCACCCAGCACGTGCTCAGGCGCCCAACTTTTCCACCCGGGGCCATCAGCGCCGTGCGGACCGTTAACCTTCATCTGCACGCATGCTGACACGCACCCGTTCACACTCACTCCTGTGCGCAGATACGCTGCCGTGCGTCTGCACTGACTGCACACAGCACGACACGAGCACGTCAGGATGTACATCTGTGAGCCACACACACACACACACACACACACACACACACACAAACGTAACGCTCCTCAGTTGGGGCTTACTCTATTGGCTGGTCTTAACTGCTTTGTAGTATTTTTAGGCCTGTTATTCTGGGGCCAGTCCTGGCAGGCCACCGGGAGGGTATATAAGCCTCCCCCCTGCAACTGGGGACCACTGACAACACACAGTGGAAACATCTCTGCCTGACACTCCAGCAAACATCCAGCAGGCATTTTAAATCCTCTCAGGGTGAGTAAAACCCTCCGCAGCAGATAAAGCAACACGGACCGGCTTTACTTTTGAAGATGTGACGCAGCGTTTTTCCGGGATGGACCAACAAAAGTCTGTGTGAAGGCTGTGTAATTTTGCTACTCGTGACTTTATTTCATCATGTGCTTTTTGCTCCGAAAGGAGGGGTTGATACTTTGCGATCTCCCTCCTCCAGTCGCCCTCCAGCTGGCTCAGAGGTCAGGGTCAGCGGCAGCAGAGTGCCTAGAGAGCTGATAGGACTTAAGGGCCTGCTGAAGGACACTTGAGCTTGGGCAGATACGTGCCAGCGCAGGGCTTCGGTTGGGGGGGTCACTGGGTTGAAGGCCGCCTCCTCCAACCTACTGTCTCTTCAAAAAGAAACAAAGCAATATAAACTGTGTTTTTTTTAGAAAAGATAGGCTGGCTAACGTGCTCACACATGTTGCACCACCATCGATTTGCAGGTTCACTGCAACATACAGGAAGTTAAAAGGTCACATTAATCTGGCAAAGGCTTTCTTTGGGCTGCAAGCTGTGGCAGTGACTAATGACTCCAACCTTTGCGTCCATTTGTGGTCATGAATAGACATGATATAATTACCAATTCATCACTGTCTTACACAGAGTGGACTGTATAGAATATACATTCTGCTTCACACACACGTCTTTGCGAAGGGCTGTCTTATTTTAAGCGATGGAACAAAGCAGCGAAGCGCTACCTGCACACAGGATTTAGAGCATCCGCTCAAAATAGCGCCAAGTAAATGGCTACAGTCTTTTGAAAAAGTTGTCCGCCTTCTCTTTGTTCAGGACGCCATGCTTCCAGCATAATGTCGGCTAAAGTGGCAACCCAGAAGTTCTCCTTCCCCTTCTCCTGCACTGTGCTGCGTTCTCAGCAGGATGAGCTGAAACAGATGGGATGCATACAGGTGAAGACCCTGACCCTTCAAGACCTGCAGGAGAAACCGATCGTAAGCAAAACTGGCGGCGTTGCGGTAAAAGGAGACAACCAGGAGGGTCCGAAGCTTCCTCCCGGGGCGGCAGCTGGCCAAGTCCCGGTCTGTGCCGACTCTTCCCAGAGCGCCGGGCTTTCCAGATACAGCGTGTTCGAGAAGCTGACTGTAGATGGCGAAGATCAGCGCCCGGCGGCCAAGAGGCAGCTGTCGTCCGAGAGCGCGGCCAGGACCATCACCGTGGTGAAGAAAAGCGCGGTGAGGACGGATGCCGAGGAACAGAGGCACCTGAAACCGAGAACACACCTGGGAGAGAGGCTGTGTGCCGTGCTGGCAGCGAAGAGGAGGCGCCGGAAGGACCTATTCGCCAACTCGGAGGCCTTCCACAGGGTCGACTCGCACGTGATCAGGACGGGAGCAGAGGTGACGACACACACGGCACATCCTTCACATTCCCTCTTATTGGTAAAAAATCGGCACAGCTCCAGCAGAATACAATTCAGATCGACAAAAACAAAGCACTGGAAAGCACTCTGAGGCTGCAATCGCATCCTTGAGCCTCCATGGTAACCTGGCTTGTTCAACACACCGAATCACTGATGACAGATGCTGGGAAGAGCAATGATGCTCTGACGTGAATGAAAACATGACATTTTTCAGACACCCCTCCATTATCTGACTGTTGTTGTGTGTGCGTTGCAGCTGAAGGAGAAGCGCGTGTACGACGTGAAGGTGATCGCACAGAACATCACAAAAGGGGCGAGAAACGAGCTGGAGAGGCTTCGTGCCATCTGGGTCTGGCTGTGCCACAACATCGGTGGATGCCTCACTATGCACTTGTTCCGTAAAATATAGAAAATCCTGGATGTGTTGGAATAAAACGGGGATTTTGTCTTACAGAGTATGACGTGAGCGGGTACCTCGGCCACTCGGAGAAGCTGAGCTCCCCAGAGGAGGTGATAGCAGCCGGTCGGGGCGTTTGCTGCGGCTACTCCAACCTGTGTACGGAGATGTGCAGGTAAACATACAAGAGTAAACCCCTTTCAACAACAGACACGATATAATTAAAGGCTTTTGAGTTGAAGGCACAAAAAGTCGCAGCAGCCACACCAGGTTAACTACACATATACATTAAAAAGGCTATTAAAAACCCTCCACGTAGTTATGTTTTACTGCAACGGTTCAAGTTGCTCTGATGTTTGAGGTCTTTTAGAACTTTTTTGTCATTTTAAAAGTTGGCTTGGACCAATCGCAGCGATGAGGTTACACATTTAGGTGCAATAATGACTTTCAGCTAATATTCAACGGCCAACTTGTGGCTTTTTAGATGCTCCAATAAACTCTGCAACTATGTTAGGCAGCAACTCTACTGAGGAGAGCTGAGACCCTTTAAATAGCTGGAAACCTTTTCCAGCTGCAGAGGCAACAAGGTTGATGAATGTTGAGTTTGCCATTGAGGATGAAACGGTCGGTGGATGTGAGGAGAACGGCAGAGGAGAATTGTGCGTTTGGCCACTTTGTGTGATCTCTTCACTATCACACAGAGCTAATGGCTCTACCAGAAAAACACTGACCGCATTGCTATTGTTCATATGGCTCATTAAAACAAACTGAAGCCAAAAGTAACAGACAAAAAACATTCAGAGTCCGTTCATTTCCATTGATTTTTTTTTTTTCCCCCTACCGCAGATGCTGAAAGCGTAAAAATAAAATTACAATTTAAAAAACCGCACAGAGCTATTCAGTCCCGCCACATTATTCCATCCAACCGTTCAGTATTGAGTCACACTCTGTGTCCTTGATTCCCGTCAGAGTTCAAACTAGACATTTTCTGCAAGACTTTTGTCTGCTGAATTGGTTTGTTTGTGATTATAAGCACAAACAAGAGCCGTGAACTCGGGTTTAAGGCCACGGGGTGCAGAACCGAAAGACAGAGACTGTGCTGTGTTTGGTTTGTGTTTACAGAGAGGTGGGCATTGAGTGCCAAGAAGTGCCGGGCCACAGTAAGGGCATTGGGTACCGCCAGGGCAAGAGCCTCAAGAATGTGAAATCCGATCACCTGTGGAACGCTGTACTTCTGGGAGGACAGTGGTTCCTATTGGACGCCTGTTGGGGAGCAGGACGAGTAGATACGGAACATGAAAGCTTCGTCAAAAGGTTTCCAAGGGCACTAAAGTTTGACTCTGCCCCTGTGATGTTGTTGTAGACAAGTTTGGTTTGACTCCTGTTTATTCTCATACACCCGAAAACCAGCAGCGAGTGTCGTCTCAAACCACTCTGCCATCTCCATCTGTTGCCTCCCAAGGTTCGATGATTTCTATTTCCTCACGGACCCCGAGGAGTTCATAGATTCGCACTTCCCCGATGAGGAGAAATGGCAGCTGCTGGATGCACCCATCACCCTGGAGGAGTTTGAGAAGAGGGTTTTCAAGACCTCAGCCTTCTTCACCATGGGGCTCAGGCTGGTTCAGCCTCATCACGCTCACATTGTAACAGGTCCGCCAGCAGTCTTGTTGGAGTTTTTTTGCAATGGGGTGCTAACATGTTAAGCTTTTTGTCATTTTCTTTAATGAAACGCCTACTACCTGAAATGGCCCTGGAAAGAGAAATGACTCAAATGCCACTGCTAGCGTTAGCATCCGGGTGTTTATTATGTGGATCAGGATTATCAGGATCAGCTCTAGATCTCTATTGACACTGTATCATTTGTTTTGCGGGCCAAGACGTACTTCCACAAAAATAAAATCATAAAAATCAGTGCAATAGTTTATGGATTACATCCATGTTAGAAGTTCATCCAGATCCAGGATCAGGAGACGGATCAGCTGCAGATTTCTCCAAAAACTGTAAAATTTACTTCTTGGTCCAAATCCTACGAACTCAGGTTTCATAAAAATCTGTCCATCAGTTTTTGTGTTTGAAACTGATCAGGATCCAGATTCAGGATCCAGGTCGGACCTGAAAATATGTCCGGTAGTTTTTGAGCTATGTTCATGTTTGGAAATTGATCTAGATCATCAACAAAGGTTAATCACTTGAGTGACACCGAGTTATGATTTATTATCCAAGTCCGTTGAAACCTTTATGAACTGTGTTGATAAATTACGTTTTAATATGGCCAGCAGACATCTGTGTTCCAAAAGAAGACAAAAACTCTTGAATAATCTCTCAAAAAGCTGCTTCTCATTTCCTCCTCAGATGATGGCGAGGCAAACGTGTCTCTTGGCTTCTCCAGGCCAATAACTTTTACCCACGAGATCACGCAGCACCGGGACCTTCTCCACTGTGGAGCGTCAGAGCGAAAAGAGTCCAGCAACTCCTCCCACGGCCTCCTCACAGTTTCCCAGCGGAGCATGAAGCTACAGATCCTGCCGCCGGCGGGCGGCGTGTACGACGTGAAAGTGTTTGCCAGACCCGAGTCGGCCACCACGCCTCTGGTTTGGGTCTGCTCCTTCACCGTCGAGTGTCCGACCCCCAGGGCCATGGAGGAGATTCCAGAGAACCCCTTCTTGTCCTGGGGCCTGCAGCCTGTTGCGGGATCTCTGGGCGTGGCAGGCAGCAGCCAGGGCAGCGAGGTTGCCGAGGTGGAGGAAGGCGTCTTTGAACTGGTGCTGAAGACGTCCAGGTCTCTCATGGTGCTGTGCGAACTGGTCCACCCAGAGCTTGAACCTGCCTTAGCCAAGCGGTGCCTGGCTACTCAGATTCAGCCCAACACCCTGACCTGCCACGTCCTGTGCCCCCTGCGTGGCTTCTACCGCCTGTCAGTGTTCGTGCGAGACTATGACAAAACAGAGGTCAAGTTCCAGAACGCTGCAAACTTCCTGTTGCACTGCAAGGGGAAGATGGTCAGCCCGGATGAGCTCTTCCCTCCCAACCTGGGCTCGGCATGCGGGCCGGGGACCCGCGCGTCAGAGGCGGGGCTGTCCAAATTCAGCCACACGACGGCGCTGGTGAGCACCCAGCAAGGCAAGTGTAACATCACCTTCCACAACCAGCGGGACCTGGAGCTTCACACTGTGCTCGGCAGAGAGGAGAAGCCGGC
>KV751380.1:575010-593101 GCA_001698575.1 Mola mola | reverse complement strand
TCTTTAATTTAGAAATTCATTACCACTCAGAGCTACAAATTCTAGAGCAGCAAAAAAAATGTGATATGATGCAAAAACAAAATCAGCAAGGGATCTATTTTTCCCCAGACAAAATGTTTAGTGACATTAATTTTCAAATTAAACCTTCTAGTGTTTATAAAATTAAACACAAAAGGCCTGCTGCAGTTATACATGTACCACAAAGCTCATTGTGCTCTATATACGCTACATTATTTTCTTTTGCTGGATCAGATTACTTTACGAAGCATTCCACCTTCTCTAGCACAGAGATTACTTGCCTGTTAATATTCAGCCCTAGATATAGCGCTAGCATCCTTGGCTGCCCGCTCCACTGGTGTTAGCACCAGGAGGATTTGAAAATCTCAGACTGCAGAATCAGGATCAGTTCTTAGATCAATGACATCTGTCCAAAACCTGATGAGTGACTTACGTTTGGAAGTGAACACGTTACCAATATTTGATCAGTCCCATCTCTATTTTAAGGTGCAGGGTTTGGGGATCCTACAGTTACCTACAGGATCCCGTCAACATCTTTCACAATGCCTGCATGATGTATCATGTAGTATTAAGACTTAACGGCAGACCTTAAAACAACTTACGCTTCCTCTCATGCACATAATGCTAAGTTAAACACTAAGCTAAGCTCCAACCTAAAAGGCTGAAGCTTTAGTGTTACTTGCAGAAGTCCAAAGATATGGAAGCAGCGTGACAGCACTTGACAAATGTCAACATCATTGTCTGTCTACAAATACATCTGCTACTAAATTATTAAACCTTAAAAGTATATGTACAGCTGACGATTTCAAACATAACTTCTATATCCAATAAGGTATACATATTATTATTCTCCACCTGCCTACATGTATCATACTAGCTCTAACTGCTACTACTTTTAGGATCCTTGTATTTTTAGGGTGGTTTTAAGAGTTTTAGGCTAGTATTAGATTGTAGATTGAATGTTTATTTTGTAAACTTCTTGCTATTATTGTTACCTGGGCCCCTATTTTCTTCGGATAGCTTACTGGGGAGTCCCATTTCTCATATTGATTACATTATGTAGCAGGATTGTACCTACAGTTTTCAAGCATTCAAATTTAACATTGGCCAACTAAAAACTTAGAAATGCTATTTATGATGCTTAAAATGAAACCACTTACAAGACTTCTGTTTTCTTGTGCTCTGTATTTTGTTTCCCTGTGGGAGAAAAAGAGCAAATGTAAACAAATTCTACACTGACTATACAAATAAGGCTTTGTCATATTACTCTGCTTTTAACGCCACACTAAGCAATATTTATATGAGCATTTCTGACAAAAGGTCAGTTATTACTGCTGAAAGACACGGTTAATAAACTAGGCTCTGCATCAAGGTCGACCCTCAAATGTGACACTAAAAACAATAACATAAAAACGTATTAATGATATTTTATGAATATTATTGACTTATTATTAATATTACTGGTACTGTTGATAACAGCAATTGAAATATTTAGTAAATCAATGTATTAAGAAAAGGGAAAGTCATACCAAGGTACGGAGTGTGAGTGTTACCGAAGAAATAGGTTCGAGAGCAGGACAGAGGTCCTTTGGGTGCCACACACTGCAGAATCTAATTGGCAAATAAGTGTTTGTTTTAAAGACGCAGTTATTGCATGTTCCTGAAGCACAATTGAAACAACATATTTACATGAGGCACCGTTCACTTGCTTCCTGGCATGTCCAAGATGATTTGTCGAACACTGCACATCACTGAACACTGTCTGTACCAAATTATTTCACCAGGTGACGCTGCAGGTCACGTGTCTTTAACTTCAGCAGTGCGGTTTATAAAATATTAAGCATTAAGCACACATCATGAAATAATTACATCAATGGCACATGAAAGGTTTGAGTTTTCATGAAGGCTGGTCTACTTTACTAATCACTTTGCCCAGAAATTCGCTTAGCCATTTATTTCACGCCACTCTTTTTTCTACTTTATGACAGGTTTCTTACCATGTGTTTGGCTGCAGAACCCCGGGGCCCTGTGTTGCGGACCTGATGACTCTCCGAGGCAAAGCTGAATGAATAACTGTCCAAATCCTCTGAGGAGGAATGCTTCCCAAACAACATAAAGGGCTGCTGGCTTTTACTGACACAAAAGAAATATGTGATTATGCTATTGTATTTCTTGATCTGCAAACATAAAGACCGTGGACAAACATGGCTGAAGGTGAAGAAGAAAACCTTTTGTCTGTGATGTTGCTTGAGATCAGTCCATGAGAGTAGTAAGTGCGGAAAGCCTGGGGATTGACAGGAAGACAATTTGAAAACAATGAAAATAAAGTTAATAACAAATGCTCATCTAACTGTTTAGTAAAAACAAATTTTTAAAAAAATCTACCTTCCTGTCATATACAGCCCCCACCCAGACTGCTATAACTACTCATAAAGTAAATTATTTTATTGATCTAACTCTACAGCTACAGCCAAATAATTTATTGTGAAATCTAACAGAATAAAAGGAAAAATGTGTTTTGTTTTTTGAAGACAAACAAAACTCACAGCTGGTTGACCCTTCAGTGTTATTTACCCTTTTCATGTATTCAGTTAATGTGTATAATAGTAAGTAAATATGCAGTTCATTTGTCTATTTAGCGACTCTCTAGCAATATAATTGTGACTGCTTTTTCAAGATTCAGTAATTCTGTTGAAAGGCAGTAAATTGTTATCCAGACACTGTCGGGGTGTATAGTAAGAAAAAGTGGTGATGAACATACTTCTCCTGCCTGCGCTTCAGAGAGCTCTAAGATTGACAGATGGCTCTCCAGGTCCATGCTTGAGAAGAAACAACTCCACTGCTTCTCAAAGTTAACCAAGTCCTAAAATTAAAAAAAAAAACCCACACCAACACTACAATCAATATAAAATAACCACGTTCACACCTTCACACAGCACTTATGACTTTTGATCGCCAAAAGAAATACATTGTGCCATTTATGAATAGCTAAAAGAGTTTATTATCAAAAATAATTCGTTATACATCGACTGAATGATTCATCAGCATAGCCTTCAACTATGGCATTTTTAGGAAGACAAATCATCATTTTTCTGTTGACCAATTCATGTTGATCAAACAATATTGATTACAGATTTATTACAAGGTATATTTTCAAGGATAATTTAGAAGAATTTCCAAATATCACTGGTAGGTTCTGTAGTTAGGTGCAGTACAATACTGTCAAAACTAGAGCAGCTGGTGAAAAAGGAAGCTTGATGTTACCTCTAAGAAGACATGATTCAGGGACACTGTGTCGAATCTGTTGTAAACCTGCCACAGCTTCTCACTCATGTCCATTAGCTGGAAAAACAATGTACAAGTACAATGTAGAGCAACAAATACTTTGCAACACACTTCTCACCTATTTTTTTGCTTTCATAAGACGTTACCTTGTATTTCATAGTAAAAAAGCTTCCTCTGCCGATGCCTTCCAAGGCGAACGCTTGAATTAGGGGCCACTTTTCCACCATAAACATATCAAACCTCTGCATGTGTCCTGGGAGGAACAACAGAATACATACAATTACTTATGTTGTAATTATACAATAAGTAAACACTTTCAAGTAGATGCAAAACTTGTATTCTGGCTTACTGCGTTGTCATGCCATGTTGTTGTGAACCAAATTGATATAATTATTAGCGTGAGTAAATACAACAATTAAAATGTGATGATATGTACCCTGGGAGCTATAAGGTACTCCAATACGATAGCAGTCCTGCACCATTGAGACAAAACTGGAGATTTTGAATTCCTCTGCTGCTTCCTCGTCTTCGTACTGTGAGTGGAGGAGGGAAAAAACAGAGACAGAAAACATCCAAGGAATAATAATCACAGTTTCAAATAATTCTACGAAAAGTCACATTTAGAATTTCAATTAATCATCATTAATCGTTAATTTGAGTTTTCAAAGCAATGCAAGATTACTAACAGCTGTGAAGTGGCCTCGCCAATAGTGGAAAAACTGTAGGTACAGTGACATTAACGAGAACAAAGTTTACTAATGACAATTAATGTGCCGCTTTTACTGCGTGTCCACTCCAGACAAATTAAGATTTAAAGAGATTAGCCTGAGCGAGTCTGTCGGTCCTATTCCTGAGAGAGCTTAACTAGAGCTTAACTAGGGCTGTAATGATCCACTGTGAGTTGGTTGAAAATCAATAAAGATATATGACTCTTCAAACAAGTCGAGATGTTCAATGAGTCGCAGTACACGTTTTAAACAGCAGATGGCACTGACTGCGACTCGACTTGACCGTCTTTTCACAGCACTCAACAATAACTCCCTCAACAATAACTCCCTCTTCCAGGCTTTTCAGTGAGGGAAGGGCGGCACAAGGGAAGCTGTTTTGACCGCAGCGATAGGACCGGGAAGCAGTTGCCATCATGTCAAAGACTGTTTAAAAAGGCAGGGCGGAGCTATGGAGCAGAAACTGGGAGGGGAGGGGGACTGGTGCTGCTTCCATACCAGTCTCATGCTTGATTACCAGAGGTTACAAACCCCAGCTTTAAGACACGTACATTGTTTTGCAATTTGTAAAGTTTATGATGCTCCCTACGGTGTGAAAAGGGATTCTTTAATTTTATCCAGAAAAAAAAAAAAACAAGAAAAATTATAGTATTTTGTCATCTTTGTTTGAAAAATTAAAAAACACTTTTTCATTTATAATTTATCTTGAATCTCATTTTCTTAAAAAGAAATTGTGAGAAAAATCATGAAGTGCATAATAAGTTGAGTGAATCGTTAACTCCCTAAAATTAACAATACCTGACAGGATTAAAACTGCAGCCGGGTGGATAGTCAACATGCTTGTAAGTTGAACAAATTCTTACTCCTCTCCTATCTCAGATATGCAGGAACTGTAATCAACAGGAAGGAGAGCTTTGTAAGGAAAGAAGAGGGCTTTTTAACCTCCGCCTCTGTCATGCAGTACAGATGCAGGTTCCTCCAGTGGGACACGTAGGGCAACAGGTAACTGTAGTTAATCGGGTTGCAGTACAAATGCACACACTCGGCCTTGATCAGCAGGATTAGATCTGTGAAGCAAACGAGTGATTTGTCAGAATAGACTGAAAACGAAAGCAGTCACAAAAATATGAACAAATACCTGCTGAAAAACTGACCGTCTAGCATGTCTTCTGGCAGTTCCTCTAGGACGTGTTCCAGATTTGGCTGATTTCTTCCATACAGTCCATAGAACAGGTATTTTGCCAGCTCAGTGCATCCCTCATTGTATCTACTATCAATCCCTAAAAATAGACACCGAAACCCATTAATATTCTTCAACACCTGCTCCAAAAAATAACTTCAGGACAGGACAGTGCAGTAAAACAAGCCAGATAAGGAAATATAGCTCAAAGGTGCATAAGTTTGCGACGTGACCTACCAAGAGAGCACAGGATGCCATCAGGAGTGGCCGAGCCAGCTTCACGGAGCAGAGACTGGACCTGACACAGGCGCCGGCAGCTGAAATACATGACATTACACAGTGTAGTGTAGTGTTCAGAATCTTTGTTAGTGTGCTGCAGATATGTTAACTTTGAAAACAACACGTCAACACAAAGTTAAAGCACATCTCCTCATCTAAAACTTGGGAGATAGTCAGCGCGTGAATAATTCATGTTCATCGTCTTTATTCATTTATATAATATGAAAGCCAGACTGTGGCACTGCCCTTATTAATTTATTTTGTTTTTAGAGTGTTTTTGTCAGCAGATGAAACAACTGCGATTAATTAATGACAGTTAATTAACATACAGCTTTTTTTTTTTTTTTTAACGTTTTGTCGCTTTCCACACATCCAACATAACGCATTAGTTATTGACAGCGTAATGGGGCGGGGGTCAGTTGAGGTGCGGGGAATTCCTCAAAAACGGGTGTTATGAGCCAAATTACGACCGTTACGTTGCTTCACAAGCTAATTATCGCTGTCAGTATGGTTAATCCATACGCGGCTCGACACCTTGCTACGGTTCGCATGAGTGTTAACAGGGCCGCAAAGGCTGAATAACGTCGACTGGTTAACCCACAGCGGCTCGCGCTAGCATTAGCCGCGTTAGCTCGACAGCGTCGCCGCAGCGTTAACCGTGAAATCATTTCGACGTCCACGTTTACCTGACAGCCGGGTTGATGCCTGATAATTTTCCGTTAACCCTCCTTATGCCGGCCATTGTCGCTGTGCTCACAAGTCACACAATTTACGTGTTCAAACGACGTTTCGCGGATTCTCAGGCCGAGAAATTACATCTTCCCCATCACCCTGGAGAGTCGATACAAGACAGCGTAGCAACGGACCGAACCATTTCCTGTTTAGGGGCGTCCAGTGGATCAGCGTCCTGTTGTATGGGTATAATGGAGACAGTATGTGGCGTTAATTCTTCAGTCTTACGGGATATATATTGTGAAAAGCATCATGTTTGGTTTTGGCATAGTTAATCCGGGAAAAAAAACGCCAGTGTGTCTGTTGTTGCATGACAGATTCCCCCATATATCGCCGTAGCTGTGCCAGGTTCGGGGCCGTTTTGACAGCAGCAGCAGGGCAGGGAGATGGTGCAATCCGTCAGCAATGTCCGCTGCGCGCAGGGGAACTCCTCACTGTAACCATGTCTGTGCTAATATTCCAACAGGACCAAAGGAACTCCTCAGCTGTAACCATGTCAGCTAATATTCCAAAAGGTCCAAAGGAACTCCTCAGCTGTAACCATGTCAGCTAATATTCCAAAAGGTCCAAAGGAACTCCTCAGCTGTAACCATGTCAGCTAATATTCCAAAAGGTCCAAAGGAACTCCTCAGCTGTAACCATGTCAGCTAATATTCCAAAAGGTCCAAAGGAACTCCTCAGCTGTAACCATGTCAGCTAATATTCCAAAAGGTCCAAAGGAACTCCTCAGCTGTAACCATGTCAGCTAATATTCCAAAAGGTCCAAAGGAACTCCTCAGCTGTAACCATGTCAGCTAATATTCCAAAAGGTCCAAAGGAACTCCTCAGCTGTAACCATGTCAGCTAATATTCCAAAAGGTCCAAAGGAACTCCTCAGCTGTAACCATGTCAGCTAATATTCCAAAAGGTCCAAAGGAACTCCTCAGCTGTAACCATGTCAGCTAATATTCCAAAAGGTCCAAAGGAACTCCTCAGCTGTAACCATGTCAGCTAATATTCCAAAAGGTCCAAAGGAACTCCTCAGCTGTAACCATGTCAGCTAATATTCCAAAAGGTCCAAAGGAACTCCTCAGCTGTAACCATGTCAGCTAATATTCCAAAAGGTCCAAAGGAACTCCTCAGCTGTAACCATGTCAGCTAATATTCCAAAAGGTCCAAAGGAACTCCTCAGCTGTAACCATGTCAGCTAATATTCCAAAAGGTCCAAAGGAACTCCTCAGCTGTAACCATGTCAGCTAATATTCCAAAAGGTCCAAAGGAACTCCTCAGCTGTAACCATGTCAGCTAATATTCCAAAAGGTCCAAAGGAACTCCTCAGCTGTAACCATGTCAGCTAATATTCCAAAAGGTCCAAAGGAACTCCTCAGCTGTAACCATGTCAGCTAATATTCCAAAAGGTCCAAAGGAACTCCTCAGCTGTAACCATGTCAGCTAATATTCCAAAAGGTCCAAAGGAACTCCTCAGCTGTAACCATGTCAGCTAATATTCCAAAAGGTCCAAAGGAACTCCTCAGCTGTAACCATGTCAGCTAATATTCCAAAAGGTCCAAAGGAACTCCTCAGCTGTAACCATGTCAGCTAATATTCCAAAAGGTCCAAAGGAACTCCTCAGCTGTAACCATGTCAGCTAATATTCCAAAAGGTCCAAAGGAACTCCTCAGCTGTAACCATGTCAGCTAATATTCCAAAAGGTCCAAAGGAACTCCTCAGCTGTAACCATGTCAGCTAATATTCCAAAAGGTCCAAAGGAACTCCTCAGCTGTAACCATGTCAGCTAATATTCCAAAAGGACCAAAGGAACTCCTCAACTGTAACCAAAGGAACTCCTCACTGTAACCATGTCTGTGCCAATATTCCAACCCTGACAAGTTCTATGATACGTTCCTGTTTTTACAACACATTCAACTTTATATGCAATGATAAAGGAGTTAAAATCAACCTGAAAAATAAAACATACACTTGGAGACAAATTCTTGCTTTCTTTTCGCTCACTGGCACGAATGAAAATGTTTTGAAATTGTCTTGCATGTCATAGCTCTACTGTTCTGGTTGAAATGACTGCAGGAAACAAGGAACAAAACCCGGCTTTATTGAGCAGGGAGAGCAGCAACTTCACAGTCAGGCAAGTGGGAAGAGGGAGCTGAGCTGGGTCAGCAGATGAGTGGGCTGAACCTTCCCTTAATGGTTCTGTTTGAAATGCACTCACCTGGCGGGGACAGAAATCTGTTCGCACAGTAACATTAAGGTGACTGACTCACTTTTAGAATGTGGCTGATTACTTAAAGACCTTTAACCTTTTGGTTAGAGAAAAGTTTGTGGTTTAGGCTTCCAGCGGTTATGTTTTACTATAATGACAGCAGAGTCTGGTTTAGAGTGCACAAAAGGTGTGTGAGCTCCAAGTTATTGCTCAAGCATGACCTGCATCACAGGACAGATGCACTGGACATGCAACTTTTCGATTCCAGGCCGTGCTGTGGAATGCACTTCCTGAACTACACAAGCTGTGGGTGACATGTGAAATGTAATCAGGAAGCATCTTCCGAGCTCGTTGCAGAGCCAGAGAATCCAGTTTGAGGGGTTATCTTGAGCTGACAAGGATTTCAGACCTCCAAAGCACCTGCGAAAGACATGTCGCACAGTAAGTAGTTCTATCTCGGGCATTACAAAAATAGCAGACGCTGCTGTGAAATAAATGAATTGTCACTTTTTATGTGCTAAAAATCATTTGATATCACTTTTGTGTCTTTTGACAGACAGCAAAACCGGCACAAAGCGGACGATGGTGGTCGTGTCCACGGAGGAACAGTGGCTGTCTCTGAAATCTCTGCTTCAGGATGGCTCTGGGAACAGTGGTGTCCGGTTGACCTTCAGCTCTCTGGGATCAAATCAGGTCTGCGACTTGACGTTGGAGGGTCAACCGATCAGTTTGCACTATGGAGCTTTAAATCAGGACATGACCGAGGAGAGCATCGGCCAGGCAATAGATAGCTGCTTTAGGTCTTGCAAGGATGGAATCTGTACATTTCTGCTGCTGATCCAAGGCGGGTTTTATATGAGGAGGGAAAGACGGATGATGGAAATACTGCAGGCACACTTTGGAGCCGAAGCTCTAAAATACTTGGTCGTGCTCTCTTTGGAAAATGGAAAGGTCGCCGACACACTGGACGACGCCCTCCTTGAGCTGATAAACGCGTGCGATGGGCGATACAGCCGAATCGCATCCTTTGCGGGCGGTGACGGCCTGCGGCCCCTGCTCGAGATGGTCGACTACATGCACGGCGCCACGGGCTACTCGGGCGCCATGGGCTACTCGGGCGCCATGCTGAGCGAGGCCAGGAGACGAAGCACAGATGACTCGTCCATGAAGATGCTGAAACAGAAGGTGCGAGAGGTCGAGGAGAAGGAGCAGGGCCTCGAGGAGCTGGTGAGACAACAGGAGGATAGGAGAGCCAAAGAGGTGGAGGAGCTGAGGGCGAGACACTCCGAGGAGAGAAAGAAGGAGGACGCTGTAAAAAAGCAATACGAGAGGAGACGGGAGAGCCTGGTGGAGGCTGTGGTAAGCCACAGAGCCACGCTGCAGCGTCAGATGAGTGCCTGTGAAGGTAAGACAACAGATCCACCTCCCGTCTGTGCTCCAAACATCTACATCTGTATCAGTTCTTGCTCGAAGATTGTCTGTAATGTCCAACATCGATCTTGGCACGATATGCCGGTTGGATCACCACAAGGGTGCGTTTCGCCCCCCTTGTTGTTTGTGCTTCACTTTTATGCAGTTGTGTCATGACTTATTTTAAAATCACAACATCAAAAAGCGGAAGAGATGCTTGCTGACACTCTTATTAATGAGACAGTAAGTCGGTGTAAGTACTGGGCCACGGTCTTCGATGACAAAGTGACTTCTGATGCCAACACAGAACTACATCGTTAAAAAAGCCAATCAGATGTCACTTTTCTTATGGAATGTTTTATTCCTTATGTGTAGAGCCATTTTGGACTTTTGCAATGATTTCTTGTTTTGGCAACCGTTATCGTGGCCGATAAAAACAGGCTTTGTTAATTTATGGCAGAAGATGAATGATTTAAGTCAGGTCTATCGAGTTAGAGCCACCAAGTAGGCAAAGGTCATTCTAGTGGCCTCTCAGCATCGACTTCATGCAGCGTTTCGACTCTCATAGGAAATAGATATTTGAGATCATTTGTTCCTTGAGCTATTGGATTTTTAAACAAGCTTTCGGTTGTGTTGTTTTTGCTTTTGTGTTGTTGTTTTGTATTTATAGCACTTCGCAACACACGATGGTGATATTTTTCTGTATGTTTTTTTATGTATTATGTTCTTATTCTTTTTTCATGACGTGTACTGGTTGTGTTACTCGTGTTGCAAATCAAATTGGCCCTCAAGGATAATAATCCATCCAATAATATCCATCTATCTTTCCACCCGCTTGCCTGCCTACCTACCTACCTGTATTTTTTTTTTTCCAAAGAATTGCCCACTTTCACAAAATTTCTGACACAATTCAAGTTCATTTTTGCTGAACTGCATTTTCAGTCTTTCTGATGCGGCAACTTCACCCTGTTTCACCCTGACAGAGGCTTTTCTCAGTACAGTCTGCAGGACCTTATATGAACATTGAAACGGTTTTCATCCTTTAACAAACATTACAAATGGTACATTAAAGGTGATACATCCGATAAAAAAATCATATGGGTTTGGTCTTGTTTTGCACCATTTCCTAGTACATTTCATTCAGAAACTGTTTTGTAACAGCCAATTCCCCTTTCTTTTGTTTGGCTTTAAGGTGACAACACAAAGAAGATGTCAGTGATCCTGTTGGGTCTGTCTGGCAGCGGGAAGTCCTCTGCTCTAAACCTAATTCTGGAGAGAGCAGGTAATCACTACTCCCTTGATGAGTCCACTCACGAACCCCCTCAGCCCACCTTGTCTTGTGAGAGAAGGAAGGTGCTTGCCGAAGGGATGCAACTCATCCTGGTGGACACCCCTGAGCTGTGGGACGAGGACGGGTTGGAAAACGTGGAACATGTCAAGGACTGCTTGGCGTTGTCCTTGCCCGGGCCTCACGTCTTCCTGCTGGTGCTCCAAGTGGGGCGCTTCACCCAGGGCGAGTGCGAGATGCTCGTGCACCTGCAGAGGATCTTCGGACGGGACTTTGCCGAGCGCGCCATCGTCCTCTTTGCCCGCTTTGAAGACATCCAGCACAGGCCGCAAAGGATCAACGACTACCTGACCGGAGCCCACGCAACCCTCCAGGGTTTCATCCAGAGATGCGGGAGCCGTTATTACGAGCTGAACCTTACAAAGTCCCAGAATGCGTTGAGCTATCCTCAGGTGAAAGATCTGATCTCGGGAATTAACAAACTGGTAGCTTCATACGGAGGCCAGCCCTACTCAGTGAAGAGGTTTTCAGTGCAGGAGCTGTGGGCGAGGAAGAAACTGATCGAGGACAGGAAGAAGGGGGCTTTCGAAGGGAACTACTTGTTGAGGCATTCACAATAAGTGCCATTATCATGTAAGATTGTGTCAAAGAAGAGTTTATTCACCCAAAATCAAAAACAGGAGGTGCATTCATGCTTTAGCAGCGTAAGTGGACAAAGATTCCAGATCTTAAAAGAAGCCAAGGCAAAAATGCCGTAAACCTGCATTTATTTCAAAGGCCACTAGGTGTCTCTACTGGCTTTAAAACAAAGCGGAAGCTTATGAGAAAATGACTTCTCACTCATTTCATTACCTCTGTAACCTGTTTCCCGTTGAGCTTTTGGTCTTAATTGCTAATTCAAGTCTTGTGTAGTCAAGCATGATGCTCATTTTATGAATTATGGTCTGATTTAGATTAAAATAAAAAATTATGCATGGGGTGTATGGGGGACCACAAGAACAATTACGTGCTAATTCTACAATAAAACTAAGAGTTAATAAACATGTCTGCGGGTTAATTTATTCATCTACAAATTATTATATTTAATTACAAACTAATAAACTATTTTAAATTTTAATGGGAAATAGAAAAGAAGAATCATAAAGAACATACAAATGAAATTTTATTCCATCGATGCACTTTTAAATCGAGACATTAAGCACAGGACTCGCAAATGGAAGTAAGAATGAGGATTTTAATCAGGTATTTACAAGTGCAAATTCTTTCTCCATTTGCATTTCCGTGTACGGGACACTTTTCTTATCCTTTTAGCTGATCTATTTACCAAACCTTTAGCTTTTCCTTTAGTGAGTCGAACAATGCAGCTTAGACATGTAATATTCTCTCTGATTGGCTGTCACCTTGCAGCTCGTACGAAGGCGTGGCCTTTGTCTGTTTGGTACTGCCCATTACTGGCATTACTAACCAGGATTTTTAGAATTAATTTTAATTAATCAATGATTTTTTTGTATAGTACTAATAATGTATAAAGTAAATGTATGCTGGACAGTGCAATACATTCTATTTTTAAATGAGATTTATGCAACACAGAGAGTCAAGGTTGGTAAAACATCATAAAAGACTGTTAATTTTTGCACAGTGAATCAAGGAAATGGTGATGGTGTGGGGATTTTCAAAACAAATCAGAAGAGTAGAGTTATGCTTGGTTTCAAGTGTGAAGCACAGATGGGAGGAAAACTGCGTTTGCGGATTTGATTTACTTTTGGACATTGGTCAAGCCAAGACATCCGTCCAGTTTCTGAAGTTTACTTGTTCCTATTTTGACGGCTCAGCAGATACGTCTAAACGCCATCCGTCAGAAGTGTTGCCCCCGCGACCCACACCCGGATAAGCGGCAGAAAACAAAACAAAATGAAACAAAACCATCCATCAGATGGGCTCAGCCGCCAACAAACTGCTGCAACTGCATTAAAATGTGACTTGTTTAGATTTTTAATATAGTGCTACATAACTCACGTTTCGGTATTATTTATGACTTCCCTGCTGAAATTCAAACACGAGCTGGTTGCTGTCCAAAAGCCAACTCAAACTGGTCAAGCTGGTTGCCAGCAGGCAGTTCCATGGAATAGCTCAGTATAGTTCTTTGGAGCTGCTAACCAGCCTGACCAGTCTGAGCCAGGCTTTTCTTAGCCACCAGCAACCAGCTCATGCTGGATTTTCCAGCAGGTTTTACGACGTGTTGATGTTTTTTTTGTTATTTGCTCCATAAATGGTGATCTTTGTCCTGTATTTTACTGTATCTGAGGCTTTTATTTAAAACACACACAAGACATCATGAAAGTGTTCAATAATATTTTATTTATTCTTGTGATTGATAAAATGAAGTCATATCTTCGCTAATCTCTTTCCGCAGGTGGTTTATGTGCGTTTGCCATGTTGGAGGTCTCTCCTGTGAAACAAGCGTTAGTTGCACACATTAGTTTCAAATCCACATAGAAAAAAAATCAGTGACTGAATACAAGCAGGGCTGTGTTGAAAACATGGCTGCCGCTCCTTCATTGTGAGGCGGCGGGCCGCTCGGCCAAGATGCTGTCAATCCACGCAGTGTAGTGAGAGATGATGGTGTAAATGCCAGGCTTTTTAAGTTGGCCACACTTCTTCCCTCCATTGGAAGTGACGCCGACGGCAGTGCCATTGTAGAGCAGAGGACCTCCAGAGTCACCCTGACCGTAAAGGAGGCGACAGGCAGAGATCACTGCTAAATATTCAAAGCTGCTTCTGCTGCAGAACAATGGTGAAGCCAGTTGGCTCCAGGCACTAAATGCAACACAAAGGTAACTAAAACATGCTGCACACACATAGATATCCTTTGACAAGCTATGCTAGCAGCTCTCTGAGGCACGTTCACCAATTTGGTTAGACTAGGGCCGACTAGGCCGACTTGCATTTATACTTACATTTTGTACGCAAATAAATCGACCATAATAATGATAATAATAATAGTAGCGCAACGGCATTTGAAAGAAAAATGTAAATTTAATCAATTAAAATACATACTGAAGATATTTGCATCATTAGATGGTTCTACCAAAATCACTGAAGCTTTTTAAAATTTTTTTTTGCCATATGTAGTAGAGGAGAAGGAACAAACACTTACATCGCAGCTGTCTTCTATCTCATCTGGTCTATCACAGGGGTCATGGCACACTTTGTGTGCACACAGCATGTTGTCTGTGAACTTTCTGCCAAAGTAGTCGCCGCGTTTGCACCGTCGGGGGTTGACCACCTCTGTGACCACCTCTTTGAGCTTGTCTGCTCTGGACCCCAGGTTATCGATGGACCCCCATCCAGCTGTTTCCACCTCTGTGTCCGTGACGGGGTTTGTGCCACCCGCCCGCAGGTATTCCACGGCTTTGACAGCCTCCGTTTCGTTAAACGGACGATCCAACTGCAATGATCACACAGATAATCGTTTGCAGGTTTCTCGGACTTGTTGGTGTTTTACCCAAACGCGAAAACACACTGACCTTAATCAAAGCAATGTCATTGTCATAATTTCGTGTGTCGAAGTTCGGGTGATTGTGAACTTCCAAAATATCAAATATCTGCTTCGTCTCTTCGGGTTCACTAAGCGAATGGACCCCTAGCACGACTTTCCTCCCGTTTGGCCGACTGAAAAAGCAAATCAAAATAAGAAAATGGTAAACACTCGTGACAAAGATATACATATACCTCCACAAAGCAATGCATTAAAACAGACATTACGTTAAACAGATTAGATAATGAATCAAATTTCACACAGAGGCAATCCCAGTTGAAGTAAACAACATTTCAAAATGCACATTTTGTGTTTCCTGCTTCCGTCAGCAACAAACTACGATTCATCGTGGCTAGAAAAAGTGAGTCTCACCCTGATGGCAGACAGTGAACTGCGGTCATCACCCACTGATCTGCGATCACAAACCCGCCGCACTCATGTTTCATGCTCTCTCCTTCTGGCACCTGGATGGAGGCCATGTAGGGCCGAGAGTGTGGCGCTGCCTCCCTGCCGCCAATTATACCCTCACCTGAAAACACACAACCACACGATAAGCTATTCTGGGTGTGCGGTGGCATACGTGCAAGAATACTGCGTGGGAAGGCACAAAGTCGCTTTGTCCAAGGTATCTAATGGGTTACTGCCATAATAATGTGGTATTGTGGATTTCATGTAATGCAAACTTATCAGTACTGTAAGTGCACCCAAACGACAAAGCATAAGCTAATATTTTTAAAGCATTATCAGTGCAAATTTGTAGAAAAATACATGGCAATGCAATAATAATCATACAATAAAAAGAATATTTGCAAAATATATAAACAAATCTAAATAGAGGAACTGTTACAGAAGCACGTCTGTGTGAACTCACTGCGTGAAACGAGGGTTAAGAGAACGACGGCAGCGGCCAGCAGACGGTCTTTCTCCGACAGCATGATGTCGATTCAACAACATCAAGAGCAGGAACTGGCCTGTTTTAAAGGCTCCCACTTGGAGACAGGAAACATAAATCAAGAAGATATGGTGCAAGACACAAGTGGGAGTCCATCCTCCTGTTCCTCGTTTCCTGGAACGACAAACAGGAAAGCAAACATGTTCTGTGGCTGTGGTGGAAACTCGCTTTTTACATTTTTGTTTGTTGGAAATTATCCTTATCATTTTGCCTTTCGCACAAGCACACGTAAGTAGTAGTACACGTATCACGCTCAACTGTTATGTCTCATTTTTCACATGACTCACTTCTGGCCAAAGATAGACAGATAGAAAGATTTATGATGACACGGTGTTTTACAAAGTGCTTACATTTATTGACACAAGCCGAGATGGTGCCAGGAGTTTCACTTCTGCGGTGGCATAATGACTTCTATTCAAAGTTACATAATGTTGAGTTCTGGAGAGAAGTTCCCCCTGACCTCGGGCACTTAAACGCAACACTCGCAGGAACATTCCCTTCTTCTTTTCTTCCCATGAATCCAGCAGGAAAACGTGAAGCACAGGCGCGCACGGAACAAATTCTAAGTACATTTTACCCAACGGGTCACAAAATATAACGAAAAGCATCTCCGTTGTCATTAATAATTTGATGATAACAGGCAAGATGATTATATCGCCAGCTTGCCACAGGATTAGGAGTTCTTGGCAGTGTTGGGAATGGCAGCATGTACTGTACTGTTGTGCAACATTAAACAGCCGGCAAGTGTATCCAAAAGTATTAGAATTAGCTTCTAGAATGTGTTTGCAGGCGTAAACGGATTAATGTGTGCGTGGAGAGGAGCAGGCAGAGGTGACTTTGAATTCGACATGGTGGCTGAGGCTGCTGCACATAAGCCCTTAAAGGCCTTATCCTTGCTAAATGGTCATGGCAGCCAAACTCCATACATAAATACATCCCTCAAGCACAAATCATACATCCCTCAAACACCAGGAAACATGGCTTAGGTTGAAAAATACTGCAACTGTTCTTTAAGGTACATAAAGATCCTGGTACCCATCTAGCAGATGCATGCAAGACCCTGAGTTTGTATAAAGCTAACTAACCTCAAAAACAATAAGGTTTAACGGTCAAAAACCAAATAGTGGTTGTAATTCAGTGCTTAGCCTTTCTACATGCTGTGTGCTGCAGGTGCAGTTCAACATTACCAGTCCTGGGAGGACAGAGATGCTTTCCTTGTCTTGTGATTAATGGAGTCAGGCTGTGTTTTCCCCGGCGCTGCATCTCGCGGGTCACTCTTTGTGTCTTGAAGAACTGGCACCTCTCTGCTAATTCTCTAAACTTCTGTATTTGCATCTGCAGTCCACACCGGGGAGGGAGGGGAGAGAAAGGAGAAATAAAAAACGTGCTATTTCTAATGCGTTAGTGGCTGATGGGTGGAGGCTGGAAGCTCAATATGTGCGTGGAATCTGCACCGAGGGGCAAGACAGAACAACACCACTTGAAACTCGATGTCGTGCACATCTCGCTGTAGAACACATGGTCTTTTGTGGCCCTCTGAAACTGAGAATAAACGTCCTATTTCCAGGTCAGGCCATAAAAATAGTAATTATTTCACTCTTTTCAACTCTTCTAGCAGATTATCAGATTCTGTTTGATTTGTGTTTCGCCCAGCATCGTCGTAGCGTCTTAGGAATGTGGGTTGTTTTAGCTTGTAAATCTGATCTAGAAATCTAGAAAAATGACTTTGTACAGAGCGTACATCTGCCAAAAAATAAATAACACTCGCTAGACAGCAAGCAGTAATTAAAATATACCCGCATCCAGATCAGCTCTCAATCACACACAAAGGGGGGCCAAGACTTACTCCACTGAAGGTATCTCTCCATCAGCTAGTTTGAAGAAACTGATCCGGATCCAGGATAAGGATCCAGATCAGCTCCATGTCTCTTCAAAAACTGTAGCATACTCAACAAGTTTCATAAAAATCTGCCCATTCGTTTTTGTGGTACTTCAAACCTTAAAACTGATCCAGAGGTGAATCAGATCTGGATCTCTTCCAACGTTTAAACAGTTGTTTGTTTGTTGAACGTGAAATATGTCCAGTTCGTTTGAAAATTGACCCAGAATCTGGATTAACCACAAGTAAATGTCTTCATCCTTGTGTCACATCAGGGGGGTACAAACCAAATTCCGTCCAAATCTGTTGGCATCTTTTTAAGTTTTGTTGGTGAGAGACATCCAATCAAATGAATCTTTTCTCAGTAATGATGCTGGTAAAGTAAGTCGAGTTGGGTTTAGGACCAGCTGATCTACGGGCCTTTCGAAAGGTAACATAACCTGTTCCTCTGTCATTTGCACACATGTGGGACCATCGTGGAGGCAGCGGCACCCGAGCAGACGTACTGTAGCTGGTGAGGAGGAATTCTTCAGCAGCCGTCTTCAGCAGCTTCTAACAACAGAGGAAAAAAGGGCCCAGACATGAAGAGAACCAGACAGCAGACATTT
>KV751380.1:556031-567301 GCA_001698575.1 Mola mola | reverse complement strand
AGAGAGAGAAAGAGAGAGAGAGAGAGAGAGAGAGACAGTGAGAGAGAGAGAGAGAGAGGTTCTTGTCTCAACATGTCGTGAAAGTCTTCAGCTTTTCAGACGCTGTAATTTGGGCAGGTTTGGATTCAGATCACTCTGGCAGGAGCAGCGGACCACCTGCGTTCCGGCTCAGGAGAGCCACGTCCTAAAAGAGCGGCGCTCTTCACTGAGCTCACCGAGGGCCGACAGCCCCAGATCTGTGCGTGTGTGTCGGCCCGGAGGTGTTCACAGGGCCGAGCCAGTAGAAACTGTCTGACGTGTGGAGCCGCTGCTGCTCCCAACGTTACAGAATCCTGGAGTGATCTTACAGTGAGACACAGGCTGTCAGGAATGAGTTATTGAGGCCCCTCAGGTGCAGAACTGTGTCCAAACTTAAAACAAACACACACAGAACATAATCAAAAACATACTTTGAAATTTAAACCTGGAGCTGAGGAGTTCACACAACGTTGATTAAATCGATCCATGCGAGACTTTATAAACCGGTGTCAGCGGTGGATTTACTGCCACGCCAGGGGCCCGTAGCCACAGAGGAGGCTCGTCGGAGCCATTGCCAGGAGAGGCAGACAGCCGGTTCAATACTTCTGAACTAATTTCAGCACGGCCATCTTTCTCCTTGTTGAGAATGAATAGAATCCATGCAGCTGCAGTCCTGGAGGAAGGCAAGCGGCCAGGCATTTGCAAGAATATCACAGAAATACCGATGGAAACAATCGATAACAGCAGCCTTTTTAAGTCTGTTTCTATCCTTAAAACCTCTCTGTTCTAAGCTTCAGCGTCAAACATGACGCAACATTATCAGTTTAACTTGATTGATGATTGACAGGTACGGCGGCCCCGGCTACCCAAACGTGCTGATCCGGCGTCAGAAATGGACATTAAACACGCTGGTAAAAACTGCTGCAGAATGAGACGACCAAAGGATCCATAACGAAGTTAAATGTCTACGTACATTAGTGATAACACGATATTTGCTTTAATTCTAAATTCTAATGTTACAAGAACCTGTGCAAATGACAGCTTGTACACGTAAACATATAAACCGGCCTCAAGTCATTTTGCATTATTTGCATGAAGTTTCATAATGTCAGATGATTGAGAAGAAAACAAGCAGTGGATCTCGACCCAGAGGAACGGAGTTTGTGTTAATATTGATCGTGTTATTTGTGGTCCATAGTGAAGGGGTGATGTTTTGAATTTAGGTCACATGAGTTCGACAGAGTCTGAGGGACACTTTGTTTTTTTTCAGATTTCGAGAATAAAGACACAAGTTTACAAAGAAAAAGTCACAAATCTACGAGAGAACAAAGTGGAAATCTGAAAATAAAGTCGTAACGAGATTTACGAGGTTGTGTGGAAAAATACAAAACGGGCGGCTCCTTGTTGTTCTTTCCTCAGAATAAACAGTTTTCCTGACCTCGCTTGCAGATCTTCTGACACTATTTGCTCTGTGACAACATCTTGTCTCTGGCTGTTAACTTGCTCGGTTGCATAATCCACTTGCCAGCCCACAGTTCCTCCTCCTGATTCTCTCCATCACTCTCCGTCACCTGCAGCACTCGTGTGCTCTTGTTTACTGTAAACTGCGGTGATCGGCGTCCTCCCGCCAGAGGAAACGCACAGTGACGAGACGAGCGTTGCCAGCCCAAACTCTGAGTGAAGGTATGTGATTGATTACGAGTTATGTAAAACAACAGAACCCAGAAGCAGCAGTGTGGCTGCTGCTAAACATTAAAACCTAAATACATGTTTATACATGTAGGTCTAGTTTTTCCTGTGTTTTTGATGTATGTGTACATTATTATCAGCAGCAACTAACAGACTGAAGTACTCTGACATGACTGTGTTCTGGGTTATGTGTTATTATATACATCATGCACGTCGGAGGCAAAGGTTGATCCCGGCGACCTGCAGGTGTGATCTCCCTCCGTCTCTCTCTGACCTTTACACCCTGTCTGAGTAAGACGACCACAAGCACAATTCCCTTAGCAAACACTACAAACAAACAGGTGAGGGGGTTTAGGAAACCATTTGAGATATTTTTTTATCAGGCTGCTTATCAATCCATCTGCTCAGATTCAATATGGAGACACACACACACACACACACACACACACACACACACACACACACACACACACACACACACTTTCTCAGCTGTGGGACTACAGAAATCATATTGCAAAATAATAAAATAACAGAAATATGAAGACTGCTGGACGTCTGCGGTGAAATAAACACTTAGCTACATCTGACTACAAAACAGCGCCTAATTGGCCGCGATTGGATGGATTTTTACTGCAAGCCTGCAACAAAAGCAACACACGATAACAGCGATAACATATAACGATAACATATACAGTAGCAGCGATCTGTTATATGTCCACTGGTCCTGTACCACAACAACATTGCTGCTGTGACAAATTAATTTACCTACGGGGATTAATAAAGCTATCTTATCTTATCTTATCTTATCTTAACACCCGATGCGTACAATAATACTATAGATAAAACGTGGTATGGAGTATCAGTTACATGCACTCTGTGTGAGCAAGCCAAACGGAATGGATTCAGTGGTAGACAAGGGAGACGCTAAAGCGCGGTACGGAGCTTGTAATCAAGCGGAATGGATTCAACCGACTGAACGTGCTTTATTACGGACAGTAAAAGTGGTGGGTCAGATATTATTGGGCTTAAAAAGCACAATGTTCTTACGCGCATGAAGTGCACTGTTTCTGTACGACTAACATAAGTAAAACGAATACAAATAGTTTGTGAGGATGTACAGTATAAACTTACCAATTATATGTATTGACACAATTTCTCTTACTCTCTTACTGTCTTACAATTAAAAACTTTATTAGCTGTCCTAAACAACCCAATTGCATCACTCTCACTCTGGTCTCTACGTTTTGGCGAAGTTTTAACATTTGTCCATGAGTAGACGGCCGCTTCCCTCTGTGCTGTGATGTACAGAGTAGTTCCTACAAACCACCTCAGACAGACCTCTCTTAATCTCCTACACTGAGCAATTCACACCAAAACCATCCAGATGCACCGATAGGGTTATTGGGTTATAGATCCCTTGATATTATCTCAATTTGGCCCTTTGTCTCTCTCTCTCTCTCTCTCCACTCACGTTTCCTGTCAGAAATGACCCGAAAACACTCTATAAAGTTAAGAAACCTGCTGGTTTGCCGCTGTTTCAACTTGCAGGCGGACTGGGATGCGACAGATGCGACACTGCCGATGTCTGGTCCACTGGGATGACGGGATGCGGCGTCTGTGGGTCCATCCACGGCCTGCGACTCCCTCTGCGGCACGGTCTGACTGGCGTAGACGTGGACGGCGCCTCTTTGATGTGTTGGGCGTGACGGGACGCCACCTTTGAAGCTGCTGCGGCTAAGTGTTGGATGCAGACGCAGGACAATCAGAGGAGCGAAGGGGAAAACCTGAGGGTCGCTCTCAGGCGCTGACCCCTCCAACCGTTTTCACACACGGTTGATAGTCACTCAGCAGTTAAAGACAGCGGCTAAATCTCAGGAAGCAAAGAGAGCGGTGCTGCTGATCTTTGATCCTGGCTTCACACACACTGTTAAATGCAGAAATACCTTATTAGGACTGAAAGTTTTATGATGTTTTTAAGTGTATTTTATTTAGTTGGCAACCCAACTGATACCAGACAAATTGTTCGAATGGGAAACTAATGTTGTTTACAGTTTTGGAGGTGAGCGGAATGCAGGAAAAATTCTCAAAATTTCCACTTGTTAACATCAGGTGAAATTTCAAGCCTTCGTATCTCAGACAAAACTCAACCGATTTGCTTGTAACTTACATCACATGCGCATAGTGTCAAGATTCTGGGATGAAGTTGCCTCGTTCTAGCTTATTTGTTCTTTTGCCCCTGTAAGTCAATGTTGGACCTTAATGACGTTTCAGGCACGTGTACCCAACAAAAGATGGATTCCTGGGCCTTGATAAAGATATCCACTCCCTGATTGTTTGTTGTTTTTTTATATGTAGACTATTTTCTTTGCCTAAAAAAGACGAGACCATCAGCAACAGGGTTTTATCTATTGTATGTGTAAAGACTAAAATGCGGCCGACGAGAGAATCGCTAAGCTTGGAGCAATCACACGTTTCCTGCGGGAGATTTGCTCTGCAGCGGAGACAGAACGCTGTACATACTGCAACAAATGCCAAGAGCCTGTTGCCAGCTAAGTTTGACCCTTGGGCAATCACATAGGTTCACACACGGGTTTGCACATGACCGCGAGTGTCATCCACTGTGCCAATTCGCAACTGCGGCAATGAGAACAAACACACCGAATCCGAAGAATGCCTGCTGTCAGTCAAAGGCGATGTCTCTCATTTCGAAGAGGGCAAACACCAATTTGTTGAATAGGGTTACAGTTGCCAGGGTGTCTGCCCTCATTCGACGCTCCTCGCCCTGCAATGTTTACGTAGGAAGTGGTTCACGGACTGCCTCCGGCGCATTACTGCTAGACGGAGCTGATTGTCAATAACTGTCACCCACAGAGGGGAGGAGGGAACTGAGGCCCATCCGCCTTTGCCTGCCGGGTAATTAGCCCTAAAACCGAATACGTTGTGCACAAATGCAGAGATTCGCACCCCTGCCAGGCACACGGCACCGCACTCCCACAGAAAGCACCATTGGGTGGCACGATGGCCTGTTCCAGCTCAAGAGCCACTGATGCAGAGCTGGGACACAAAAAAACCTGCTAGCTACTACCTATAAAAAAAAAAAAAAAAAAAAGACATTTGAACTACTTCATTCACTCTGTGATGCTTCTCCTGGTGTCGGTGGGGTTTTTGGAGAGGACACGCGTTAAATCCGCCTGTTCCCTCCAGGCCACTAAACAAGCCCTCCTGGAAAAGTCCAAACTGGTAACAGATATTTGTTGATTTGATTGTTGTTTCAAAAACATTCCTGATACATTTTGCAGGTCTGGTTGAGCCAAGCTTGCCGGTCATCGTAGTTTTTAGCCCTGCTGCGCAACCACAAGTAGAAGGTTCAGGGACAGACATGTGGCGCAACAAAGGTTCTACAGCGAGCGGGACGGAGGTGAGAAATCCCTGTTAACGTCATGAGGCACTGGTCTGTCGTGCCTCACCAAAGCGACGTGACCTTGTGCATCAGGACTGATTGGTTGCCTTTGTGACTCTGCGGCAACAGGTTGTTCTTCTTGTTTCAGCACCAGCAGTCACAAATCAAAGTTTTAATTTGTCAGTGAACAGAAGAACGATTAGCGTCGTGATAGCGAGCCTAAAGGGAACCAATCTGAAGAAGGATGGCGTAAATTCTCTTCAGCTATTACGTTCTACTTAATTCATAATTTATAGCTATGTCCCGTTTAAGCCCAAATGATCTGAAGTTGCCAGGTTTATAGATTTGTTATTAGACATATTGCAGAACAAGCTCGGAATTGAGCTTCAGATAAACATCTTGGAAGTTTGTGAGGATCCTTGACAGAATGCATTCAAGTGAAACTGAGTGGTTGACGTGGATTGTTCAGATTCAAAGGTTGGTAAATGAGTCTAAACAGCTTTAAAGATTTTGCGGCTTGTTGCTGAACCACAAGGAATTTAACTTCATTACACGGACCAAAATCACTGCCACGCTAAACGGATCCAAGAATGACTTCAGATTGTTGCGATCCGGCGAGACTGTCTGTGACAAATAGTTTCAAAGCAAACAACTGAGGAGAATGCTGAATGTGTGTATGCCAATTATGAGCAACCAAACAATCAGCAAAAGCTCTGAGGTTAGTGAAGAGCCGAAGCACAGCGCGTCCTGCAGAGTAGACGGAGAATGAGTTAGCCACACCAGCGATGTGGCCTTGGGTCCTCCGGTCCGGCTGTTCCTGGATCAATCATTGAATTTTATTCAAACGTTCTTGTCCCCCATCAGGTTGGTCATTTTCTTGCTGGTTTTTCTCCATCATGAGGCTTTCAGTCAGTTCGAACCAGTGACATACTTAAATATGGACCATGCATCATCACTTCCTCCCACTGCACAAAAAAATGAAGCCCAAATAACCAGGATACGAGCGCTGCCATCTTCTGCTGGTGACAGAGCCAGAATGAGCACAGTGGTGACCAGGACCCAGAGCTGCAGGGTTCCACGCCGATTAACACCGTTTTTATGACATGAAATGACCTAAGAACTAATTTTACTGACCGAAACCATGTTTGAGTAATTGTGTTTGAGGAGTTTTCTAGTCTGACCGAAGTCCTGACTAAAATAATTGAGGAGGCGGGGCTTTGGAGCTATACTGCAGCCAACCACCAGGGGGCGAATGAAATGCTCAGCTTTACTTTTGAGATCAAAATATTTAGTTTCCATGCAGCTAACGGCCGTATCACACCTCTCACCTGTATTTCATATTTAGTGCTAATTAGCAAATGCTAGGATGCTAGCATAACTGCTGAACTTGAGTAAAGTGCTAACATCAGAATGCTAACATGCTAACAGTGTTTGCATGCTGATGTTAGCATTCAAGGCAAAGCAGATATACAACCTTGGGAAAACCCTTGTTTTGTTGTTAATTTTTGTTTTTGCATTGAGTTAATAACAAATATACAGTTACAATTTTTAATGTAAAGTGTATTTAAACACATTAAAGTACTCAAAGTCCTCATTAAAGGTTTTTGTTGTAAATTTGGTGATAAAGTTAAATATTCTAATATTTCAGCATACGTATTTGTAATTTTTTTTTTTTTTTTTTTTTGAGCTGTAGGCCTTCATTAAAATTAAAGTAAAAATAAAAAAAGGAGATAAATTGATGAACACATGAGAATCTAATCAGAGAAACATTTTAGCTTACGTGTGATAAGTCTGGAATATATTAAATATTCACTTTCTTAAATAACGATAAATAACAATATTCACATTTTAATGTCCAGTGGCACACTCTCTTTGCAGTGAACTACTGTTGTTGTTGATTTTTTTGTTTATTTTTCCAGAGCAAAGAGCCACTTTAAACTTTCTGACCTGTCTGCATCACACCTTCAACGGCCTGTTTGCTCAAGCCTCGTTTCAGCCTGTCAACAAGCACCGGAAAGTCCTCCCCGCTTCTCTTTACCCGACTTGTTCCTCTGACACCCCTGCCCTGGCCCAGCGCCGGCTTGATTTATGGGCCTGTTGAGCTACCGGGCCCGGGGCAGAGAGGATTCTCTGTACGGAGGGGAGCCGATAGGTTCTTTGTGTTCCAACACTCGATGTTGTTGGGTTGTTAACACTCGTTTTCAGCTACATCTTACTCATCAAACCTGGAGTGATGTGTTGTTTCTGTCATTTCTGTCTATAGTTCATGTTTGAGTCATGGCTGGGAGCTCCAGCATGCAGCCTCTCAGGGAGGCGAGCAGCTGCGGACGGTGCTCCCCATCGGCTCCACAAACACGTCAACGGCGAAGCCATTTTGAAACATGTCAGAAAAAAGCGACACCAAAGACGTGACATGAGCCGAGAGGCTCTTGAGACGTTTCCTCCCATGAAGCAGCTCGTCTGTCAGCGAGGCAGGACGGCTCGTCTCGAGCGGACGCCTGACCCCTTTGATTTCCAACACTGCCCCGCTTTTGCGTCTCCACGTTGCCTCACTTCCCCTCTGAGGCGGACAAAAGGCGTCACTCACTCGTCGTTTAGCGCGCCGCTCTGACAAAGGCGAGTTAGCACGAGGCCTGAAAGCTCAGCACGTCTCAACAGCAACTTGACTGGGGGAGTTACCTGATGTGACTGTTGCTAAAAAAAAAAAAAAAAATGCCAGATAAAGGCACCGTACTTTTTAAAGACGTATCATGTCACATGTCGTTGACGGACACGTTTTAATGGAAAGGTGTCAGCTTAAGCATAAGGTTCCATTATCAAACCTTTTGGATGATAACCACAGAGCTTTTGCGTTCACTCGGCCCACTCTAAACTCTAAACTCACCGCGCTCTTAAAAGTTGAGATAAAACACAGCAGTTGACTGATTGGTCAACCAAAGTCTGCGCCCTGATGGAAGGACGTCCAAGCAACCTGTGCAGTTGGTTTAGAGTGTTTCAAAGTAGCTATATGCAGAGTTTGGAAATATTTGACATTTTTGAGCAGAAATTATCAATTTATATTATGTAAAAAAAAATGGGAGCTGGAGTTTCCTGTTAATGTAATAAATATGGACAGTATTTACATATTGTATGACTTGTACAAATGAGGAGAACTCCACGCCCACAGGCTGATTGCAACACAGAGCAAAGAAAAGCAGTCCTGGCAAGGACACACTTCCAACGACAGCCCCTTCACTTTGCATGAGGAAGAAGAAGTGCACAACGAAATATTGAATAAAATATGCAAATAAGTGTGGGGAAATATAGTAAGAAGGTGGGGCATGGCCATTAAAATTGATAAGGCATTCATGAAATTAGTAACTCAAATAAAATCAACTGGAAATAACGAATAAACAGTTCTGGTCCTCCATAGCCATTGATGGTGCTGACGGTGGTGCAGTTACATAGACACAAAGGAATCTAACCACCACATCTGCTGTCTGTGTGACAATAAGCGTAAAAGCAGGATTCCTGCTCAGTGTCGACCACCGGTTGATGAAAGAGGCACGGCCTAAAAGTTCATTAGGAAGTGTGAGGTGATTCGACGGATGCTTGGCCCGCGACCCTGGAAGCGATGCCACGCACGGCCTTCCAGCGCGCACGACCCGAGCTGCACGCCGCAGCGCACAATGAATCACAGCCGCCCTCCACAATGGGAAGTTGTTTACGAGACAACCTGTCTGCCTCTCCTCTCTTCGTTTGCTTCCATGCAGATGTTTACGCCTATATTCACGTCAAATTAACAACCTTGGTAAACACCCTGCCTGCTTATACTGACACATTTTGTTTTTCCTTTTTATTGTAAGTAAACTGAACTGGTGTTTTCACTACAGGTGCAGTGGTTTCATGCAAATGTCAAACTCTCAGTATCTTGGTTTGTCTTCGGCTGTGGAATGAGCCTCCTCCTCTGTTTCAGCAGAGCCTTTGAGCGTGCTCCAGAAGCAAAGGTAAGTAAAATGATTGCCAGGTTGTCTTTGAGGGAGGGGGCGACAAGTTTCCCCGCTGACGTAAGTAGAAATAAAAAACGGAAGAAATGTAGAAGTCTATGTCACCACCGTATTTAAATGCAGAGTCTCAGCACTCAGCAGCCGTCCTGAGAATATGCCTGCGGGGCGAAGTTTTAGACTAACTCCATCCGGCACCCGTCTGAGGAGACAGGCAGAGCCATTGTTTCTTTCATCGCCACCGGCACTTCAAACGTGCAGATTTAGCAGCTTGAATAAAAGGTGCATGACAGGTTAAAAGTTTAAAACCACTTTTCTTCCATAGCAAACAGTTTGTTTGTGTCGAGCCTGTACAGCCGGTTCTAAATGGGCCACACAAATAAATTTGACATTGACAAATCCGACCTGAGAAGTCTTCGGCAAAGGTTTGTGAATGCTGGGATCACCCGACTGATTCAACAATCTGACTGGTGCAACATCGGAATAAATAAATCAAGACAGCCACAGAGCTCATTAGCTCATAGCAGACATGTTTCCCGGTCATTATAAATTGAACGCTCACTGATACCCGATCAGTTTGATCTATAAATACATCAAACTGAAGGGCTTTTTCTTAAGAATCACATACTGCAGCCGGTTGTTGTAATCATAAATCAGCTAAGACATTTAGGAGGGGTCAAGCAGCCAGGCTCAGGCCAAAGGCCTCACCTCTCTTACAAAAGAGATGATAAAACCAAACAGCGACCACAAAACACTCCAAAAAGCTAATCGGTCAAATAGAAAAAGTAGTTTAAAAAGAATAAAGGAAAAAATATCAGCATGACTTTTAGCATTTTGTCACTCTAAGCCAGGATATCTGAAGAAATCCAACAAGAAAAATCAAAGCATATAAGTTCTCGGCCCATAAAAGAGGTCACGCTAAACAGAACTCGACTCAGGCTACAATCAGTAAGCAAATTAACAAACCGAAACTCAACTAACCAAACAAAAGAACAGACTTCCCGAACAAAAATGCATCTCTTCTCTCCTCTATAAATTACTTTAGAAAATCAGTCCCAGTGACCGAACGTGGTGCTGGTTTAATTTTCATAGCCTGAAAAGGAAATGACACGGGAGGCTGGAGTCTACGGTTGAAACATGAGAAGCCTGCTAATTATTGCTAATTAAATTATTCAAATGACAATCCTTCACCTAAGGACAGAGCAAAGAACCAGAACCCAGGACCCCCTTCGCCACGATGGTATAATCTAACAAAACGTTGAAGGTACCAAAAGCTGAGAGCTACAAATAGAACTAATGTACTTCCTAATTTAAGATCTAAAGAACCGAGTTAATAAAGTAACACAAATTAACGTGTCTGAGCATGTGGTTACCCGCTTTAAAGCTGCTGCTGGTGCGGCGCCATCACAGGCCTGAATACAGTCTGTGCTTTTCATGATAACTTTCAAAATGTGTCTGCATTTATGAGTGGAGGAAGACATGTTCATTTGGAACTACAGGCTTTGACCTGCTCTGCATCAGGAGAACATCTGTGTACCAAGTGGTGCACCAAGAATTCTACTGTGCTGTGCTGACAGGAGGGTTACACATACTGTGATTTCTCTTTTCTTTATGATTGCAACCAAGGGTTAGAAAGTAATTTTGTAAAAAGTTCTTTGGGGTTTCCTCTAGAGCTGTCAGCCCAGTAGGTTCCCTGGTGACCTCGACTTGTCACTGTAGATCTTCATGAGCTTTCAGTAGCAGATGTTTCGGCCACAAGACAACAGGACCACACCGACATCGCGCTGCTGTTTAAAGCCGGCAGGGCGAACCTAGCGAGCAGCTGTCTAAACACCGGATTGACAAACCTGTTGCCGTTCATTTCTCGTGTTCTGCTCACGTGCCAAAATGAAGTCCTCGTCTCTGACAACTCCTGAGGAAAAGTCTCTGTTTATTTATCTACATGTAGCTGCTAAATGCTCACACTCGCTCTCCAGTTGGTCTCTGAATTGTCCGTCTGTTGTTTGATGCCGGGCAGGTAGGGTGTTGGTGATAATGGAGCTACAAAAACCAAACAAAAATTAACCTGAAATCTCAAAGGTGCATTTGACAGCCGATAAACTTTCGGCGTCGACCTCAGTGTCTGTGGTTTGTATATGGAATTCAATATAGGCTGAAGTCATACTAAAGGCAGAGACGTG
>KV751380.1:538975-555927 GCA_001698575.1 Mola mola | reverse complement strand
ACAAAGTGTGCACTGCTCGCCGACCTCGTGTAGCTTTAAACTCATATTTAACCCTCAATTCAATAATAATAACCTTCAATTTCATTATTATACACACAAACTAGCATACAGGTTTTGATTTGTATGTTAATGTTTGTATGTTAACGTTAACAGTTTTTAATCATTCAGCCTCTATTAGCCACCTTGAAGGATCTGACATGAAGCAATTAGGATGTGATTGAAGTGCAGACTTCAGCTTAAATTCAAGAGGTTTCACAGAAAACCATCACAAGGCCTGGAAGACCATGAGACACAAATAACGTGGATAATCACGGAATCCTTTCCTTGGTGAAGAAAAACCCCTTCACAACATGGAGACATGGAGCTTTCTGAATCAACGTGGTTTTACTTAAATGAGGTTTAAACCGGGAAATCAAAGAGCAGCAAAGGTACAGTTAAGGAATAGGCAAACTCAGTAGTCGGGGTACGGGACAATGATCAAAAACACAGGAACTCACTCAGAAGACAAGACAACCTGGCCCAGGAGGAAAGGAACACGGGGGTTAAATACACAAGGGAGAGGTAGACGATTAGACACAGGTGAGACACATTAGGGAGGAGAAGTAATCACACACACCTGAGGGACAAGACTTGACAGGACATGGGGACTAAGACACAAACAAAACTTCAAAGTAAAACAGGAAACACCAAATGACCCTAACAGACAGACACTTGACACTACCGGACCCTGACAGAGACAAGTCAAGAACACGCTGGAGAAGGTCGGCGTATCATTGTCAGTGTCTCACATCAAGAAACGCCTTCACGAATGTAAACACAGAGGGTTTACAACAAGACGTAAACCACAGGTAACATTCAAGAACAGGAAGGACCGATTAGACTCTGCCAGAAAACATCTAAAAAAAGTCCCAAATTCTGCTATCAGATGAAACCAAGATGATGAAACCAAGATAAACTTGTATCAGAATGATTCCAGAATGAAAGGAACAGCTGATGGTCCAAAGCACCACATCATGTGTCAAACACGATGTAGGCAGTGTTATGGGATGGGCATGTATGGCTGCCAATGGAAAGGGCTCACGGCTGTTTACTGATGATGTGACTGCTGACAGAAGGAGGAAGATAAATTCTGAGGTGTATATGGCTACACTCTCTGCTCTCATTCAGCCCAATGCTGCAAAACTCATCTTCAACGGCTAATACGGTCACCTGATCGCAATCCAATAGAGCAGCTTCATCTTCATCTCCTGAAGACATAACTGAAGGCAGAAACACCCACAAGGCCTTTCAAAGCATCTCCAGGGGAGGAAATTTGGTGAATTTAATGTAATTCAATTTGGAACAGCACTGTATGTGCAGCAGGGTAAGTCAGTGTACTGTTTTTTTGCTGACGTGATTTATCTTAGGCTAGTGTTAACTAGCATTAGTTAGCATCTTACCTTTGAAAAAAACGATGGTGTTTTTATTTATCGTTGATGCACTAAACTGTCCATGTGGCCTTCCACACCTTCTCATACATGTCCGACATCTCTCGTCTCAGGTTTTCAGCTGTGGGAAGGTGAAAAACACCCCTTTGACACCCTTTTCTACACTTTTAGGGTATCGACTATCACACTCGCAGATCCCACAAGCAGGCCGCTTCAGCATATTAGCGTCTGCTGAAAGCTCCACAGGCCTCTTCCGCGTTAGTTGCGGTTGCTAACATAGAATTGGACTGTGGCTGTTGTAGGGAGGGGCTTATCAGAGGGTCAGTTGTCCACTTTGATCAAATCACAGCACATTTATCAGACTTGCCTTTATGTGATGTCTTTTTATTAACTGCTTTTATTTTATTAATCTTTTTCTATTGCTATAGTTAAATCAAATTTCTTTAATGCCTTTAACCTGTGTGGTGATTCTTCCGGAGTCTCTGCTATATAAATATTGTTGCTATTATCCTTATCCATTGAGTTTCGTTTACTTTTGTCAGATAGACACACTCTCAGTCATACAGAGACATTGTAAAGAGATTCCCCTTCTCTAACGTCCTCCGGATCGCTCGGTGAGCGGCCACCTGGCAGAGGGAGGCAGGCCAGGGGCGGCGACGCATTGTGGGTGTTCTGCAGCGTCTGGGCTGGACTGGGCAAGCGCTGTCTGTGGCTCAGCGGGCGGCTGCCTGTTGTGTAACCCAAAGCTGCGGTTGGATTTTTTTCCCACATGAGCTGTCAACCAACCTCATGGCACGCAGAGAGAAAGAGAGCGCGAGGGAGCAGCCAAGAGAGAACCGTAATTAATTCAATTAATTCCCACAGTGACAGTTTGCTTTATGAGAAAACAATAAATCATACAAGTTGTTAAACCGAACGAAGGGGAAAATTTGAGATTGTTTTGTTTTGTGCTGGAAGGCTGGTTTTGACTATAGCTTTTGTGTTTCGGTAGTTAATAAAACTGGGATTAATAATCAAATAAACTCCCATCTGTCAAAGAAGCGTTGCCGTGCCAGGCCTTATTTAAATCTTGCAAAATCTGAGTGACTAACGTCCATTTGATGCTACTTAGTGTAATATACCCTATAAAGAAGTTTATGTCTCCTGTAAAACTGTAAATTAGAAGGTGCTCAGTTGGATTTACCCTCCATTACATGCAGTCATTTGTCTTGAACGATAGGGGTAAATATGGGAGAGGGAGACCACAGATTGTTGCCTTTCCTGCACTCTCCCGGAGAAAGTCGGCGTGAATAAGAAACAAGCGTATCGATGCGCGTTTTACATGCAACCAGTCGTTTCTCTTGCTATTTACTCAGACAAGACACTCTCACACACCCAAACAGGTGAGCAGAGGAGCACAGGGGGGTAATTTAAAGCTGAATTAAGACCTTTTATACTGATGCTGGATTGTCAACACGGCCCGTAAAACCTCCTCCTCCCCTCCCTCCTCTGCAATTCTCCCTTCAGTTCCTCTTTATTTATTCTAATTCCAGGGACCGGCTGGGTCTTGCCTGGATTTGGAGAGTGCTTGGTTTCAAAGGGTAATTGACACCTTACCTGTAATTTCATGGTTTCACTCCACCTGCCTTTGATGTCTGGGTCTCGGTTGGGGCCAGGATGCGGAGGGATGAGACGGCGGTGGTGTGCTGCTGCATGCACTCCGCCGCGAGTCTCTTCCAGCCCGCCCCGGCGGTTTTCTCAACGCGAGTGACGTCTCATGCTTATTAAAGAAGAAGGTGGTGGTGGGTTACCACAGGCTGTTGAGAGGCTTCTCTTGTGGTGACTAATAGACCAATAGAGTTGTCAACACTGACTAACAGATAGAAGGAACAGAAATAAGTCAGGAGAAGATGAAGACCTGAAATACATAATTTAAGAGGTAGTGATGAATAGTTTTGAATTAAGGAAATTAAAAGGTAATTATAATATTTGATTTTTTTCCCCAAATTACAATTAATATGAACATAGGAGTAGGAGCTCCACTTAGCCATGGGCTCCTGTGGTGTTCCCCAGGGCTCTATACTTAGCCTAATTTTCTTCTCTATTTAATGGCTTCCCCCTAGGTCACATATTTTTTCACTTTTTTTACTGTAGATAAAACACATATGACTTCTACCAAATAAGTACTGTTATAATTGTCATCCTTAGTAAAGTCACAAGCAAAAAATCTAGAACTGAAACTGGATTCAGCATCAAAGTTTCACAAACTAACGGGATCTACAGACTCCCCGAGACTACACAAGCTCCGGAATAATGGTTTCCTGACCTTGAGAAAGTTTTCCTTGGCTTCAAATCCTCACACTTTAATTAATAAGACTCACTTTATTTTGGTATTACTCGGTCTGGTTCAGCCAGTCTTCAACTGGTCCAGAATGCTGCAGCAAGAGTGTTAGCAAAAACAACAAAAAGGGAGCACATTACTCATAATATTAACAGTGTTGACACTGTTTGTTCTGTTTTATTGTCTCACTTTTAAGTACAAGTTTCAAGTCATGCAGAAGTGGATGTAACTATTACTATTAATAAGGCGTTTTATGTGCACTTGTACTTTGACTATATATATGTATATATACAAGTATTATCATTATAGCTGATACATCAATCAATAGCGTTATTAAAGTTGCGAAAAGGCCTCAGTACGGTCACATGTAGACAAAATGAAAAGGTAAGGAAAGGATTAGGAAGTAAAAGTCTTTGGGTGAAATTAAGTCATGTGCCTCGCTTTGGTACCTTGTGTATCTTACTCATGTTACACGACATAAATCAAAAACATACCAACCATGACATACGGCAACAGAACCACAGTGTTTTGGGCAACAACTGTTGCTCTTTACGACAGTGGGACGGTGCGTCCATAAATTACGCTCGAGATGAAACTTTGGCATTATATTTAGAAGAGGAGATCCACTGATCAGGGTGCTGCTCAAACATTTTTAGGAATAGAACACCATCACCTGCATTTGCTTGGCTATAAAGCCTGCTAACGCTTGCACGTTGACTGGATATCGATGACACTGTACATTAGAATCACCTGTTCTCGGTGTTTGCGATGAATGAATCAGCCACAGCGCTACCGGGGGCTGCACAGAGGGCCCATTGAAATGAACATTAGCTAAATTAAGCGAAACATTTGTGTGTGTTTGAGGTGAGATGCTCCTCTCCGGGGTGGGAGGAAGGTTACATGTAGATCCAGGCGAGCAGTAGTGAGTGATGAGAGGGGAATGACAATGAAAATTGCCTTCGTGCAACCATGAATCATTACAAACAACTCTTTAAAAAGCAGCCCTCACTGTAATTACCTCCTGCGAAATGCTCTATTATGGGGTGCTTTATTGCCTTCAATTACTTTGCTGTGCCTCCCCTGGCAGATGTAGACCTCACACTGACTAACAGAGCTTGGCAGGTGAATCGACGGGGCTGCTTTTCTGTTTGGGTGCAGAATTAGACACCAAAAAAGAGCAGCGTATTTCAAAAAGGTAGATTACGTAATCTGTGACACTGACGGACCAAACTCTGCCGCAGCCAAGACACATTTTGTTAATGGAGGTGTTCATTGAAGAGACTGGATGAGTTTTAGGGTCTCTTCGCTGACTCTTTTGGCTTTTAAAGCGTCACATTAACTGATTTTAGCCTCTAATTAACCTCATTAGATTACTGGTGTTGCTTATTGGGCAGGTGAAATGTAGATTTATAGCATATAGCAGCTATGGAACCAGATGTTTTTTCCCCAGCGAGCAACAGGAGAGTGATCAAACTGATTTATTAAAAGTAAATAAGTTATTAATGTTGTTCAGCTTCTGTCAGACGTGCGAACACCTCCCCATAACAACTTGATTAGAGAGATAACCGTTCCCCGTCGCGGCTGCACGTCCGACTGCTCCGAACACAAAGAACACTGTGCTTTCAAAAATGTTCGTAGCTCTTGGCCACCCAGAGTTTTGACTTTGATATGTTGGTGAAAACCTTTTGTGGGGAAAAATTATGCCGAAGGTTGTTTCCAGGCATAACTTGTTCTGCGCACTTTATTTCCACGTGTGAGTCAGTACGGGGGATGTTGCAATATTCAATTTTCATGGCTGACAGAACTCGTGTTCTTTTGATTTGTTCCTTGATTACCGCCACTGATAACGTTATATTATTACGCCCGTCTGCAGGTTGGTTTGTCAGCAGGATTGTACAAGACCCACTGGATGAATTTCAGGAAAAGTGAGGTGTGAGGTTTGAAGATGGGGAACGGGTTCCATAAATTTTGGTGTGATTCCCGATAAATTGCCGGATCCAAGAATTGTATTTTAAGGGGAATGTGCAGCTGTGGCAGTGAGACACGTTCTAGTTTTTAACTGTGTTTAATGTTGGTGCTCGTCTCTTTCTTATAAAAATAAAGCCTAACCCGAGAAAAGTGAAAAGGCAACCAGAAGACCTGAAACACGTGAAACTCTGCGTATCCAGAGGGCCTAACATCTTATTAACGTGTATCCATGTGTGTTAATAACACAATATCCTCATTTAATGCTTTGTACATCACATCTAAATTACTCTAACACCCTAAAATAAAATAAAACGCCCCTGTAAGTGGTATGAATTGTGTTGATGTTTGGTTAAATAATCAACCCAGGAAAAACTGTTTCAAACTTTGTATTCTGTATTTTTGCTTCGTATGTTTCATGCAATAGTCTTCAATCTTTCAATAGGCTTTCTTTAATTAATAATCTATGTGCTTTTATTCTTTAAGTTATGAATAAAAATCGCTGCCGTCCCAGAGCTCATGTGTATTTCTGCTGGTATGCACCGTTAACAATGGAGCTGATGAAGCGTCCCGGAGGCGTCGAGGCCGACTAAGCTGATCACAGAGAAGTGGATCGGTACAGTGAGAGAACAGCGGGAGCACAGAGGCATTCTGAGGAAAAGCAGAATGAATGAAGGAGTGGAAACATGTTGGTCATCCTGAGTTCAGCCCCTCTGCCCCCTGCTGTGAGCCCCGACCGCTGCCTGGGCTCCGCCGGGCACCGATCCAGATTTCTGTCCAAATTACCAGCTCCGCTTCGCAGAAGAAGGCCAGCGGGGTGAGAAGATCTCACTCTCCAACCCCCCACCCTCCTCGTCTGAACCCCTCGCTGGCCTGGCGTGAAGCTGACAGAGCGTCGCGGATGGCCCTGGATTGCACCTGCACTGGGGGCTTTCCAGTAACCCCCCCCCACCCCCAACCCTTCAGTTCAGACACACTCAACTCCCAGACCAAAACTCTCCTTCACTGTCTGCAGGCTTCAATCAGGAGTCCTACAAACACTGCAGAGATGCAACCTTCAGCCAGACAACAATGAAATGATGACTTTTTTCTTCGATACAAGCGTCTTGTTTGTTAACACCCATGTTTTGTTGTTCATGTTGCCAGATCTGACCACCATGTTTGAATGTATGTAACCGTACATTCCTACAACAGCTGTGATTGGTCCGCTTGGTCTTAGTTCCTCCTTAGTTCATTCCCTGCTGCTGTGGAACAAACAGGGACCAGATCAAGGAGAGGTTAGGTGAACGTTCGTGCGTTTTAATTTTACAATGAAAATTGTTCACCAGTGACCTTTTATTTAATGACAAACACAACGTCAACAAGACAGAAATGGAAAACAAGCAAAAAAAAAAAAAGCCGCTAGCGCATCCCAAAAACTGAGAATATCATGATTTTTCAGTGTTGTTTCTTGTCCATTGGAACAGGGAACGTGTGCCTCAGGACTAACCTTCACTTTCAGCAGCAGCAGTGAAACAGCACACAGCAGACTCCACCTTGGTCTGGAGAAGCCGTAGCCATAATTTACTGGCACCTCAGCTTGTTACTAAACGTGTACTGCCAGACTGCTAACTAGCCGCTAACTGCTACTTTGTCTCTAGGCTCTCGACCATTTTTGCTCTACTACACACACATTAAGCATCACCTTGTTCTTAAACAAACTGTTCTTACAGCACTAAAAAGTAAAAACTACTCAACATTTTCATCACCAAAAATTAAAAATCACCATTGTTTACAAGTCCCACTGCCAACTAGTGTTCTGGAGGCGTAACTGCAGGTATGTCACGCACGCAGGCTACATTGTAACGTCCCTTTGTTGAGTTAATGCACGACTGCTAGTAAAAAAACAGCTTTTAGGCACTGGGGCAAAATTGTATTTAACAAATATGCAACATTTTGTATAAAACATTGCTTTTATTACGTTACATAAAATTATATATTTTTTTTTTTTCTTTTTTTGACAAATCTTCTACCACTCTCTTAGAGGTGATATTAATGCTTTATTAGAAATGCTTTTAAGTTTTCAGAGTTTTTAATTTCCCTGCTACAGGGGGAGAAGCTTCCAGAATGTCACCTACCTAGAAGAGGGGCCATGTAAACCTCACAAACTTCAAAAAAAGCTTTTAACTTTGTGTCATGTGGGCCCTGTGGTGTATGAGCTCCAGATATCTGTCAATGTGAGTGAATTAATTGTCGCCCTGGAAATGAAAATAGTGGTCTAAAGTATCCACAGTTGTTCTTTTCATGTTTTTAGTGGAGTCTGGTGTCACTCGCCACGTATAAAAGTCTCCCCCTGGAGGGTCGTAGCGTCGGGGTATCATGGACGACGGGTGGCCTCCTGGGGTTTTACTGTTTGTCCTGGTCCAGACTCGGGGTTGGGGGTTGTGTTTACCTCATAACAAAAAGCAACATGGTTTTGATGCTCTGCCAGTGTGCTGCTGTGTAAACTGAAAACAACACACACACACACACACACACACACACACACTTACTGCTGCAGCACGCAGCCACTCCCCCTCACGTTCCTCCTTTCTTAATAGAATTCACCCGTACAAAATGAAAACCTTGCCTTGCTCATGGGCACTATGAGCCGGGCACGTCAGCTGTACTTGCGGAAACTTGAAACAAGATCAACAGTTACAGATACTCGCTCGCTCCATAATGATTGTGATCCGAGTGCAAAACTGCAGCCCCTCCTCCATGCAAGCAAGTGTCATGTTTTGCATTCAAGTACTGTTCAGTTGGTACAATTTTGAGGTCCTCCCCCTCCATATGATGGAGAGGGAGACAAATGTACTTTTACTCCGCTACATTTATTTAAAAACTTTAGTTACGAGTTATTTTACAGATCGCACACTGCTTCAGAACCAACGTTGGACTTTTAAAAAAAATGAATTTATTTTTTATTATTTTTTTGATTCTGAAAATTAGAAAAGTGTTGAATAGTGGATCTGATTATTGACTATCATGATAAGAATTTAACCTATTATATCCAATATAGTGCACACATGTACATATGTAAATGTGCTTATCATTTATATTTAAATTTGATACATTTATTGACAGAAAATGAATCGTATTACCATAAGTATATATAATAGCAGATACTGTGGAACGTTTGATTTTCACTGTTGGAGTAGTTTTCAACATATCTTTAACATATTTAAGGAAGTGATGTAAAGTAAAGTAAAGTAAAGTTCCTGTTTTGTGCTGTGCTTTTCAAATAACACTAAAAAGAAACTGGAAACAATACTAGTACATGAATGTCGGGAAAATTAATGTAAAGATTTGGAAAAATGGTTCATTCTCAACTCAGACGTTTAGTGTGAGGAAACTGTTTCGGTCTGAAAGTGACCTCACTGTGGCGTGAAAGGGCCTGAAAGGGTCTGAATTCAACAAGTTCCACTGAATTTAAATTCACTTTGACTTCCTTTCCTTTATATCCCAGTGTGGCTTAAAGTTTTCATACGTGTGTTTTTCTCGGACGCTCTGCTTCTCCTCTCTTCTCCACGCAGAACCTGTGACCTCGCAGCAGCCGCGACCAGGAGCCGACCGGCAGCCCCTCGGAGTGCTGAACCCAGACAAATGTGGAACCAGTGACCCACACACTCTGCCCACCCTCTCCGAAACCATCAGGAATGATGCTATTTCTTGCTCTCGTTGTCCCTTCCCTAACTATTCCCTTAAACACACACACACACACGTATTAACCCCCCTCCCCATCTTTTACTCTGCCATGGAAGCTGATTCCGACCTCTGGATGAACCTTTCCTCAGGACCCCGAGCTCAGAAGGGGCTGGATTAGAGGGTAGAGGCAGGAAGTGTGTGTGTGTGTGTGTGTGTGTGTGTGTGTGTGCCTCATCTTATCTTACCAACAGCACGATTAAATAAGAAAAGATGATGAAAAAAAAATTGTTGGATGTTTCCTATTTGTTTGAAAAAAGAAAAAAACTGTAAATAAGTATAATATTTATTTATTTATCTTAATTTGTTTTTTAAATATTAAAACTTGTTAAAAAAAAACATGTCCAAATCTATCACAATTTTGATAATTATTTTTTTTTAGACTGTAAAAGAAACATAGTTAAAATGACACATAAAAGTATTTGAAAACCTTGAATCACAGTCCAACCTCACGCTCCCACTGTCAATGCCATGTTGAACCGCAGGGGGTCCTGGCTGCACTCGCAACCCATCATGCACCTGTTCACAGCTCTGTCCCGCCCCCCCACCACCACCTTTGATATCTCAAGAAAAACAAACCCTTAAAGAGACGTCACTATTTGTGTTTCCAACGGCGCGATTAAGTAATTAAGCAGTGTTCCTATCGGTCGGCTTCCTCGTGTTTGATTTATGTGCCTCCAAAATCCCCTCCCCCACTGTCTCCAGCGAGAGATTGACACCTGGTGATGAATGTGAGGTCTGTGCATCCCCAGCTCCCTCCCTGCCAACGCTCAGACAGGCTGCAGCGCCAAGGCCTCGTCCAACCCCTTCATTTCTGGCCCGGAGGTGTCGGGACTTGTCAAGAGGCGCAACGTGGGTTAGGAAGGCTCCCTCCTCGGTCGCACAAGGCAGAGTGGAGCTGCAGACAAGCTACGCACAATTTGCTCTGAAAGATTTGCAGGATCACACATGTAAAAACAAAGTGTACTTCTGTGATTTCATTTCTGTCGTAGGTGTAAGAGACCAATCTGAGATTAAAATCAAATAATAAGGAAGGATTTTTAAAGAAATTTTCCATTTTGACAGGGCAGAAGAGGAAGTTCTTATGAACCTGATGATGACACAAGGATACTGACTGTACTATTTTAACTGATGCAGGTATTTCTAAATATTGTTTTTTGATCTTATTTTATTTGCATTTATAGGGAAATAAAGAAATCCTCTATATGAAAAATAACAACTTCATATACAAGGTTAAGCCACACCCCCCCCTGCCAGTTGTCAGGATTGGTTCCTTTGATTTTCTATGTAGAACACCTGGAACTTACCCACAGTACATAAAAACATCATATGGACATGTTCATAAGGTCAAAACGGTGGTATTTAAGGCTGCAGCAGGTGTATCCAGTGCAAAATTAATGGGACGCAACATACGGCACCATCATCAGCATCCTGAATGGCACCTTATTAACTGACACACTGATCCCAGACAACCACGTCCATATCGGACGATACGGATATTTAGCCGATATTGCTGTGCAACCCTACACAGAATTATTTGTGAAGTGTTGGCAGGTAACTGGATGAATTATCTGTTGCCTATCATGGGCTAAATTAATCCGATTTAGCCCCAGCTTGCTGACACCAGCTCTGCATAAAGCAACATTAGTCTTAAGTGCCATTATTGGTTGTTCCTTGAATGAAAACTCTCCCTCACAGAACATTTGTGACATTTGGATACGTGCGGGTCAGAGTTTGTGTTGATTTTGGCACATAAAAAAAATGTTTGGTTTCAGATGTGACGTGAACTCCAGGCTGAAGGTCGTGTGTAGGCGACCCTGCACCCAACCGTGACCTCCAACCCTCTTGGCACATTCTGGCTCTGGAGTCTACGTCACGCTTTATCGTCGGTTTTTAATTAAATGAAATAGCATTTGATTTGGTTTGTTCTGTTGCGCACGTCTCCGGTATTTACGGGAGGGAGAAAGTGGGAAACTATTGTACTTTAATGTAAATATACTCGAGGTAAAGTTAAACCACAGATATAACAAGTGCTGTTTCTCACACGGCGGACTTTATTTACTGGAGGTTACTCTGACTCACAGGTTTTGTTTTTAGCTATGCTAACATGCTAACATCGATGAATGGAAATGTTGGTCTGTCTGACCATTGTTTGGGTTCCCCACTCTGGTCCACAATAAACCATATCTCAAACCCTATTTTTAGGATTTCTCTGGTTTTTCTACACAGACCTCAATGGAGGCCAGAGGATAGAGCCAAATGATTTTGGTGATTCCTTACATGAAGCGTTACAGCAAAATTTTAATTTTGTGGTTTTGCATAAAACAATTGCATGGTTTGCTACAAATTCTTGACCACATTGTTTTGAGCTGGTAAACCTTTTATTATCATCTTAAAATTGTACTTATACACATTTTCAGCCATAAACACATAGCAACAGCAAAACGTACATCAGTCTCAGTCTCAGATAATTGCATGCTAACACCCTAATGTAGCAGAAACAGGATACCTGCTATCTCAAGTATTGAAGTGCAACCTCACGGAGCGACCAGCATGGCTGTAAATTGTGGTTTTCAATCTGCACACTCAACAGTGACATTCAGTTTTATAAATTATATTGTGTCTGTATCCTGTCTTACGCAGTAATGTTTTGTTCTCCCTATAACAGCAGCCCTGCTGCAGAAAAAGAAAATTGCATACTATAAAGTTGAAACAATTATATTCAACATAATATTCCTGGTTAATGTGGCTCTCCAAAAGGTTCATCTCTAAAGAAACAACTGGCTCGAGCTGTCAAACAGTTGTTAAAAACGGGTTCTTTGCTGCCATATTGGGGCCTGATTTTCTAACAGGTGCTCCATTGTTTTGGGACATGGCAGGAAGTCATATTTTTGCCAAAGCAAGATGGCTGAACCGAAGGTGTTACAGTTTGTTTTGTTGTTTCCTAGGGGGCAATGAGAACGAGTTCACCTCTCCTTGATCTCCCCGTCTCGTTGCTCCCCCTCTCCCCCTTTCGCGGGACGAGGGCTTCCAAGGTCCGGGCAAAAACAATAGCTGGACTGTGCTGTCCTCAGTCCCAGCCCCACACAATGACCACGTCCATGTCGATTAGCGTAGGGTGGCGGTGGAGCCCGGTCCGGCGGGGGCTAATAGCTTATTACGCAGTGTAAAATGACAGTGTGATCTGGAGAGGTGCCAGAGAACGGGCCCAATTAACAGAGAAAAGAGAGTAGGAGGGTGTGTGTGGAGGGGATGGGGAGGTGAGGACGAGGGCAGCAACATGCATTCCTCTGAGCTTCGGTCTAATTCGCCCATGACGGGTTCCCTGGGGACTGACACCCTCCTTTGTTGAAAATATTTGAGTATCCTCCTGCTCTGTTGTTCCAAAACACATCTGAAACAAACCCCAAACACAATCACAGGCTACGTTACCGCCGCACCGTTATGGGTAAACAACGCTGTTTACTTGTTGATACAGATAGAGGACCAAGACACGGAGAATATGGAAGAATAATATTCTTATTTACACCAACACGGGACATACAAGCGCGGTTGTGCAGCTCGTGACATGATTAAATGATGCTCTTATCCAGAATCATTACACAAAGTAAAGCACAAAATAAACCAGTGTGTTGATTTTCAAATGTATATTTCTGAAGCGATTTTGGACCATTAAGTGGCCGTTGGTTGACATCACATATTCTGTGTGGTATCTTCTGGCTTTGTGTCACATATTGGAGCTGTTTAGCTAAACTTTGTTAGCTTTTTAGTCACTCAAAAAATAACTTAAAACACATTAACATGATGGCTGGCCACACCTGGCCATCAAACTGCTTGTCTGTCAATCGTCCAAATACTTTTGAGCCACTGAAAATGGAGCTCTACATAGAATGGGTGTAATTCCTAAATGGCAAATGCCATATTTGTCGGGTACCAGGTCTGGAGGATACAATAATGCAGAGACAACAGGGAGCGTTCTAAATCGGTAGTCGTTTTTAATTACGGAGGTCAAAACCAGGAATTCAAGTGATGCGACGGCACAGATTAGGGTAAGGCAAACTCGGGAATTGGAAAACAAAAATAAGATCAAGGCACTAGGAACTCACGGAGGATAAACGCTGGACTGCTCCCGGGGAGATGAGACAATCTGGCCAAGGAGGGAGGGAACACGAGGTTTAAATACTCGAGGGAGAGTTAGACAATTGGACACAGGTGGGACAGGTTAGAGAGAGGGAATAATCAGACACACCTGAGGGACAAGACCAGACAGGACATTAGGAGTAAGACACAAACAGAACTTCAAAGTAAAAGCCGAAAACACTGAATGAGCCTAACAGACAAACACTACCCGGTGTTTACTACCCGGCCCTGACAATATTTTTGTGAAACGTCGTAAATCAAAGCTGCGAGTCTGCACTACGATCACACATTGACGGTTTGATTTCAAATTAATTGTGATGGTTCGTTGAGGCAAAATGATTAAAAACAATTTTTCATTAAGTACCTCTGGACCTAACTGTTTGAGTATTACTACAGCACAATACACCACAAAAAACACGCAAACCAGGGGCGTCACGTTCATGGTCGAAGTTTCAACACGGAATCAACCAGAGCACCTCAGTGACCTCAAGATTTAATGATGGTAAAAAGCATCCAAAGACTTTCTCAGACCGTTTCTGAAGCAGGCGTGCACACATGGAGGCACAGAGCTCGTCATTGGAATATTGGCACCGCCGACTCATGTTCGCATCCATAAAGTAGCTTCGCTCTTTCACTGCCTTCTGGGTTGTCCGTTGATTCCTTTGAGGGGGGGTTGCAGATCGTTGCGTTCAAAGTGAAAAATGTGCAGGAAAAGTAGAGATTTCATGTGTACTACAGATACACGTCATCGGACTGCTTGATAATCCCACCGGGGAGAGTTGCACATGTGCAGTGCTCATCGGATTTTGACACGAGGGCCATTTTTTCAGGGGTTACTGCTCTGTTTGAAGGCTACTTGAACAGAGACGATTGATAGAAAGCCGAAACCCTAAACCTCATCGTCCATTGTAGCATTACACTGGAGAAAAGGGCAGAAGCCAGTAAATAACCATTTCTCCTGCATTTAACCAGGGGATGAATGACTGAAAGGTTATTATTTCCTCATTTTTCCTGTGATAATGTGTTAAGTTTCATTGTTTTCTTGAGATCACAAGTTAGTTATGTTATTACCATGAGATAAAAACTGTTTCATGAGTTATATATAAGATAATATTGTCGACATCTCTCTATAGTTAACGTTGTTTTCCTGAAATCACGAGTTAACCGCTGATGGACGACTTATAATCAGGCAAGTAATGTTTTAATATACGATAGAAAAAGTATAGATTTTCATTTGGAGTACCATTTATAGACCCTAGATTCTACCTGTTGCTCATAGAGCTCTCCTATACCTGAATCATTTCCGAAGATTACTCTGCCCTCACAGGCTGAGAACACCCTGGAGTTCAGAACGTTTGCTCACATTAGCATCCAGGTACAAAACTGCTGTGTCACATAGCATTTATACAATTACCATTACCTACGTACGGTGGCTTTAGGCAGATGCTATTTGCACCCAGGTATCCATAAGCAGCAATGCTTTGTGAACGTATTTAGAGCAGATCAAACTAGATATAACTCTTAAATTCTACCCGTTGTTCCAAAAGTGGATGAAAGTTTCAGCTGTATTGTGAGAAATTTGGTGAACCTTCTTATGAACCCTCAGTCACATCTCCTCTGCGCTACACGGGCTGATAATTGTAATTTCTAAGATCTTTCTTCATATGTCTGCTCTTTTAAAACATGGAAAGACTTTTGCAGGACACAACTTCAAGACGACGTCTCAGCAGGCATTGAAAATATGGTCTCGAATGGAATAGTCCAGCCTCACAGTTACAACGAAAGTCAACCAGTTTGCATTTTCACACTTCTCCGCATCTCAAATGTACCACCGACGGTTCATCTGGATGGAACTGCACAACAGCACAGTTGATGGGTCTGTTGACACGAGGTCTTGCTTGTAATTACGAACCGCAGATTCTTAAGTTGTCCTGTTTTTGGATTTAAACCCCTTTTCCTTACCAGCTCGCTCCCGTTGTCTCCCGAACAGAGTCAACAGTAAGAGCAGCCGGTCAAAGCTTCTCCGTAGCTTTGCAACTCTTCACCAAGTCATCGGTGGAGACACAATACTTCCCCCATTGGTGGGTAAACCGGACTAAAGCCGCTGTAACAAAGTGTTACCAGGGTTTTTCCTCAATGGGATGTGGAGTCTGTCAGTTGGATGTTTAAGCTCCGGGAGGAACAACAACAGAAGGGGTTAATGTAATCCATTTCATTGGCAGGGGACTCTAATAACTGGTCTCTCCCTGCGTCTCCATTGGCCCGCGGAGTTTCCATTGTGCTGGCCGGTGCAGGTGTGGGACATGCTTTGTTGATCATAATCCCCCAGGCAAGGGGAGAGGCTTTGAGTGTGTTTGACGTACCCCACCGGCAGGCCCTTTGCTCCTCGGCCGCCGAGCAGCCACCGTCTCCAGCCGCCGCTCATGGGATCCGACAGGCGGAAAAATAATGAACAACACCTCAACCCGGAGCTGACCTGGCTCCAATTCACCAGCTCCACACGAGGGGTAAACGAACCACTTAATTGAGCCTTCCAGGATCAAATCATACTCAGGGTGATCAGCCCCCCGCCCCCCCTCGCCTCAGCCTCCTGCCCGGACACAACCCATCAAGATGTTTTCCTACACGCACCCTCGGCTCTCATTCCTCCACTTCTTCACTGTTTTCTTTCGTTTAATCGGGCCGGTAAACTGAACCGTCATACGCGATGATTCCCGCTTAACAGTTTTCCTCTTCGAAATCGTGTTTTTTGAATTTTTAAAAAGGAAACAAGGCAAAAAGTTTCAGAGCCGGAGTGTACTTTGAGTGCACGCTGAGCTTTTTACTGCAGTTCTGCCTTCTTCCCTCACTCATTTATTGCACAGCTTTACTTCGAATGCAAAACATATAACGAGCCTCGAAAATATGATGCATATTTGCACATTAAAATACTCGACCATCATCGAACAAAAACACTTCTTGCTTGTACGTATTGTGTACACAGTAGTAATCTGAGGTGTTTTTGCCGGTCAGATTCCTGATAAGCATGTTTACAAAAACCAGTGAAGTTTAAATATTGTTTTTTTTTCTTCGGTGAAGTAAATGTCATCAGCAATTGGTGATCATGTTGCCTTATATTTGTTTTAACCAGCAGGATCCTGATGTCCCATCTGTTGCATATTTAATTCAGATTTTACCCCTACAAGGTGATTATCATTTTAAAATTTTACACACGAGCCAGCACAATGTGGTGTCTTTAGGAGAACTGTAAAATTATTGGGTTATTTTCACCAAAAAAACCCATCATTTACTGAGACATAAATCACTAAATCAGGCTGCAGCGGAGAAGAGTTTCCCATTCCTACACACTGGAGACACCTGAGAGTCAGTCGGGGTCA
>KV751380.1:504419-532581 GCA_001698575.1 Mola mola | reverse complement strand
GTTCTGCGCTCAGTTAGACCTGAAGCCGGCTGAGGAGTTTTAGCTCGTCACGTTAGCGTCAGTAACATCATGGTGGTGGTCAGAGATTCAGGTGGATTAGACACACGCTACTGAATATTCACCCAGAAGTAGGTCGAGTCACAGTTGGCATAGGAAGAATGTAGTAAGTGTTGGGGCTTCGGTGCGAATTATCCAGGGCGCAGGATACATTTCAGCAAGGGGGGAAAGAAACGTACGATTGCCAGGGCATTTGTGGATTTTGTTCTAAGCTCATTAGCGCTTCATGATCGAGACCCGATAAGTTCCTGCCGGATTCGTGGCTGTTGCTCGCTGCTGTGGCCGCCTTCATGGCATGGGGATCTCCAGCCGTGTGTTGTCCTTGACTGGAGCGTCCAGGCACTTGTCGTGGTGATGATCGGACCAAACTGGATGCTGTGGCCCCAGATTGGTGACTCTTGACCTGAATGTGACGTCAGCTGAAACTCCGCGCAGATCAAAGTCTGCATGCGTCAACAAGAACACATTTTTGGTGGGGATGGAAAACACTTTAAGTGAGCGGTTCCTCTGTGTTTCTTGTCAAACCCGCCCCGGATTCCACCATATTTACCTTTTCGGTGTAGTTGCCGGGGCAATAAGTTCCACCCTAGCGTTTGGAGGAGGGCCGGTTTCTCCAGACCTGTTTACTCCACCTTTAAGCTCCGGGGTGCAACTCAATTACACGCATTAATAAAGTGACGAGGTTTCACATGAAAATTGCTCGACGGTCCAGACGTGCCGACATGGTTACACATCCCGAGGCCCTGAACAACACATGAGTGTCTCGGAGGAGCTCGCGAGGTGGTTTTGTGGCTCATTAAGTTGTCTGAGAAAAACAAAGGGGATTTGATTGCCTCTCATCTCACCAAGATGTTGCCTAATTTTCCGCGAGGACCGAAGCCGGTTCATAAGCTTGATAGGATCATTTTTTGTGGGGTAGGAAGACGTATTGAATCACTAAATGATGTACCTGTCCTGATGTACCTATTTGTGAAAGGTTGAAGTGAATTCACATAATTTCTTGACTTTTGTCTCTCAAACTCACACAAAGTCTCCTCGTTGGTGATAATTCTGAGCCTGACCAGCTGTTAAAAAGAGATGGAAAAATAGACACATGAAGCATTCATGTCTCCCGAACTAGCATCAAGTCTGTTAAAATGCATTTTCTTGGCTGAAGCATCATTTTAAACACATATTTCCTAAAACTCAGCCCTCCATCTCTTCTATGACTCTTTAATAGGTTGTTTTTTTATGTTGAAATTGACCGTTTTATTGTTGTTTTTTTTTAATGTTGAATTTGACCATTTTCTTTGTGAAACGTAAACCTTGACATTCATAATATTGAATCTATTAGAAATGTAGTTAAAAGGAATGTGCTTTTAATATCACGCACAATAGTTACTTAAGATTTCTGCAAGACGAATCTGTAAAAATGTTGAATATCATGAAAAAGTTAATACATAATTTAAAAAGAACAATTTTCATGTCTGATTTTGATGATTATGGTTACAGGGTGAAAATATTGTAATATGCTGAGATTTTTGCGGTAGGTCATAATCATTAAACACTAAAAACGTTTAAACGTTTTAATTTGCATTTGATGAGTCTCAAATATATTAAATTCTTTCTTGATAAAAATCACAATCTATGTTTTTTTAAGATGCTCTAGTATGAAAAAGTTCTCCTCTCTGTTGCAAACAGTTTAATTGCCTGCAGCTCCTGTTCCAGTTTCTTTTAAAGTCCTGACAGTTTATTTTCTCTCTCCAATGACGAAACGGATCATGTGATCACCATCACACGTGCTGCGAGGGTGTGGCCCGTTTCCACCAATCAGAGAAGCCCTTTTGCTTTACGTTAACAAACAGACTTTTAATGAGACGAGGCTTCATTCATATCCAAAGACGTTGTCTCAGTAAAAACAACAGAAACAATCACTGCATAAACAGAAGTGGCGTCTAAAGGTTTTAGGTCCAAAGGTTTTCAGGTAAAGAAAGAAGAGACCTGGTCTGGGGGAACCAGCAGGCCTCCGTCTGCTGAGCTCAGTGGTGGTGGAAGGTACCAGGTAGGTTCATCTGAGAGGTGTTTTGGGGCCTTAATCCCTTGAAGGTGAGCGATATGAACACACAGAAATACAGAGGAACGGTGAACGTCTGTGGAGCAATTACCATCAATTAGAACGTCATTTTTTGTGTAACTAGTTTTGATTATGGCCCGAGGAAACAAAAATAAACAAACTGCAACTGCCATGATTTAGTGGTGAATCAATTAGTTGATCTAAAGAAAAAAAAAAGTAAGTTGATTAGTCAAGTCATTTTGATAGTCAAGCATTCATATCTAATAGAAATATTTATCTATGTTTATATATTTAAATAGTAATCTTTGGGTTTTGTTCTGTGGGCTCAATGAAAGACACAACCTGAAGATGACGCGTTATAATGAACGTTATTATAAACGAACTGGTTGATTATGAACACGGAAACAGACGTGGGTCTTAAATGTTTAAATCTTTATATTCACTTTTCACTCATTTCTAACATTTGTATCCTTTAATTTTGTTCTTCGGTGTCTGAACTCATCAAATTATATATGAATCTCAAACTCCGACTTGCGTGATGAAGCCATTAATAATAATAAAAAAAAGGGGTAAATAGCTGAGTATTTTTGAATATGTATTGACATGAAATCTGCGCTGCAAGTCGCGTCCCTGCACGCAGATATTTAGGTGGAGACACAGCGCCACCTGCCGCTGCTCGCGTCTCTCTCACGTCTCAGCTTGGTTTTGGTCAACGTGTTCACACTTTTCATGCAGGGTTTTAAACCCACCACAAGATGGAGCCATTTGACCGCTGTGTTCGCAGTGCGGCCCACAGAGGAAGAGCTGAGTAAGACTCCATGTGTGTGTCTCTCCCTGGCTGGATATACCAACACACTCTTTGATGGGTTTTTTGTTTTTTTTTTCTTTTTGCTTCAGAAATCTAAAATGAAAGTGTGGTTTTAACTTGACAGCTCCCAGAAACTGAAGTCTTTGAAGAAGCCGGTGCCCGACAACATTAAAGCTCGTTCCAACACAGGGAGTGCACGGTTAAATCGCTGCAAAACAGCTCGCTCTGTGGCCTTAAAACAAAGACCTTTTTTTGTTTCATTTCCTCTTGGAGAGGATCTTTCCAATAAGGCGGAATCTGCTCTCCCGTGATTACTTTGGTCGGTATTGACACATTATCTTCCTCCACTTCCCCGTTTTTCAACATCATCTGATAGACTGAGGTTTCTCTAATGCAGCTTTTCCACTGAGATCCAGGCCGCAGAGTAATTGTCCGGGCAGCGCCAGGAGTCGCTCTGTCTGACTGTAATTCTATAATATCGGGGTTGGCTACGACAATAATCCCCCCGGGCTCATGGTGCCTCGCCAAACCTCACAATGCACGTATGAGAATCTGAGATTGGTGCTGGCACTGAGGCCCCTGTCGGCAGACTCTCCCACAGAGGAGAAGAATTCAGATCTAATCTGTTGTTCTCCGCTGCCTTTATTTGTAAACACTCAGACTTCCACACTAGCGATCGGTGTTTGAGACCCCTGAGACATCTCATCCCCATCGATTTGGCCCTCAATGCGTTTATTGTGAACATCAGGAGAGTTTCCAGCCCTGTTTGTGGCGACAAAACTAGATATTTTCTCAGAAAAGAAAACAGGATCTTTCCAGCACTCTGTCCGAGGGTTTCAAGTCCCCGAAGCTCACCAGAGCCCAAGTTCAGCATCTGTCACAGCACAGGAGCGGCAAGTTCCCACATATCCAGCATAAAGTTTTAACATATTGCGGGTCTGCTGGAAAGGCACACGGGCAACCCGGATTGTGGCTGCGAGTTCTGTTCCGCCCAGCTGTCAGAATCACGCCAGTTCAAAGCATCTCCCCGAAAACCCTGTGCAGGAGCAGAACAACTCCACAGTCGAGGCTCCTTATGTTGACGTCATGTTTTGAAGCCAAGCAAGCACGAGCACACATCAAAACCAGTTTAAAAGATGGCATTCTAATGGCATCCCTGCTATGTGGCCGTGTCGTTAGAAACAACAAAAGGCAGAAAGAAGAAAAACGCAACGCCACGGACAAACAACACTGTTCGATTGTGTCGCTGCGTGTTTCCGGCCGCGCGCGAAGAACGTTGGAAATGGTTCACCTTCAACCGACAGCTAGACCGATGAACCGCGAGGCTAAATCTGTCATTTCCCAAATAAACAGAGACAGATGACGGTCGTGACTGAGGCGGGAGGGGTGCCGAAACGCTGAAGTATTCTAATTTGTCAAATCCTAAAAAGATGACACAAACAAGTCTTAAATGAGAAGCAGAGCACAGCGCGGTGACGCTGCCGACACAGTGCGATTATGGGCTGACAAAAGCTTTCGAATGCCACACAGGACAAATTCAACGGCCATAATGGACATTGAGGATGGATGACTGTATTTTTCTTCATCGGTTTAACGTTATCACCAGAGGTGTCGCAGCCGAACTGAGTCTTTGTCACGAATTACCTTTTTAATATAGATGAAAATGCAAGATTGAAAGTTTTAGTGGTTTTGAAGTCGATGTTGAGCCGTGGCTTCAGGTAGAAATGTTGTGGAAAGGTCCAAACACGTTGGTAACAGGCGATTCCATGATGGTTTGGCCATGAAAGGGACATCGCTTGGAGCACCGTTTGGTGAACCTCTTCTGTTTCCTGGGTCGTCGACACACCACATCAGTGTGATTGTCGGACTCACAAAGTACAAGATGCGGTGCATTTAGTGACGTGTTGTATCGGCTTTAACGTTAACATCGTGTTCGACTGATTGCGTCTCCAAAGGTCGTCATTCAGTGGACTGATCTGAAGCTACAGTAACACTGTGACACTGTAATACCGTCCAAAACCCCCAAATAAACCCTGCCTGAGTTTTTCTTTAAACCCTTGAAGGGTTGATGGTCACTCGTGAGCCCGTCGGAGTTTGTCGTACTTTTAGTTTATGCTGTAACGCTGACATAAACATTTACTGTGGCCTATTTAAATCAACGATATAAGACCGAATGTTAAGGTGACAGGCGCATTTAACGCGTCTCTCTGTCCGGTATCAGCCGTGACACACTCACCGTGCAGGTTCGTTGAATTAGTCTTCATTTATTTATATTTATAGTATCTGAAAGGGACGGTAAAACACGCATCGTCCTAATGCATGTATACTGTAGTTGTTTGGGGTTTTAAAGATGGAGGCTGAAAGGAACGTTGGCAAAACTCTTGGAAACTTGACAGAGTACACACATTAAAAAGAGGAGCAGTAGTATTTTGGAATTCTGAATGGCTTTACTGTGCATAATCAATAAAATCTTAATGTTCGTAAACAGGTAAAACGTGTCGGGCTTTGCCGATTTACCACCGCTGCGCAATCTGCACATGCAAGGGGCCCATTTATTCCTGTGTGAGAGACAGTCGGGCCCATTCAGCCGTCTCACAGTCTCCACCATTTACCTCCCGTCTATTTCTGCGACGTATTCACGCCCCCGTGTCAGGCTCCCTGAATCTACCTGTGTGTTTGGGATCACTTACGCGGGAAGCCTTTGGAAATAAACATTTGCGCTCATTATTTGTCGCGTGATGCTGCCGCGAGCACAGATACGGACATGTATGTAGGCACACAACAAGAGGCATTCAGGGTGGGCGGCAGTGACGCAGCGCTGCTTTTTAAAGAGGCCGGCCGCAGCTCTGCGGGCAGGGAGGGTAAGTACACGAGAGGTCATTGCTCTATTTGTTTATAAGGCTGCACCGGAAAAAGAACTCTCCCTCGGCTCCTCTCTCTCCGAGCCTGCATGGGAGGGGGGCGGCCGAGCTGTCACGCTTCATCTTTTTCACAAATGGGCACCCTAATTCGGTCTCTTTGCATACATTCTAGCACCATCTGGCCCGTGTTTCACCACCCGACGCCACTCACACCTCTGGAACCGTCTCACCTACTTGAAGTGATTCACATAAATGTTTGAAGGAGAAATTTTTGGTGCATCTGTTGTCACGTTACTCTCTTACTTCGACGTTGTCAGGTTTGCGACAGCAGATCCGTTTACCCTCTCGCTCAATTTCAATCCTTTTGATATGTACAACTAATTGCGACATAACATGCTGGTATTTCCATATTTTAAAGCTTGCTGTGTCTCGTCCTCTCCTGATGACAGCAATTTGCTTCAGCCGCTGATTGAACTCGTTTTTGTTTCATTGAATCAAAGATTTTAAAACAATCTTGTGACGTAAATCACTTGGATGTAATTCTGCCACCTTTGCCCCAGCTGGGTTGTCGGGATCGTCGAATGTGTTACTTGAGCCCTCACGGCTCTGCCATCCTCAGACTTTTAAACTAGTCTACTACACGCTGCACAGCGGCACGTTCTAACGCTGCAGCAATTCAGCCTCACATGTTTGAACCAGACACGGAGTCCCAGGAAGAAGAGGAGGAGCTACTTGTACAGGGTCACCTACGAGTTGATGCATCAGAATGGAAAGTTTCCCGTCTACAGCGTTAAGCTCCGCCTCTGCAGTTTATCAGGATGGGCTCCTTAGGTTTTCTCCCGGGAGGACCAGGGTTTCAGTCATGACTGAAAACAACCACTTGGACTGTTTGGGACTTCTGCCTTTACACATGCAGCTTTCCGAGCGCCAGAAATCAGACAACGGAACCAATCACAGTATCAGGTTACAATCACCTCCATGTGTCAGGTGGCCGACACAGAATTCATTTCTTTGGTTCATGATGTTATTTTAAAGTGTATATCTCGTTTTATCAGCGCTAGCATTCCTTTGGAATGCCACAATTTCAGCTGAAATCAACAAAATGACGGTGGACTACGTCTGGAGCTGGTACCCGGTCCAGCAAGATGCCAGAATATATAGGGATGGACTCAGAGGGTGACTAAGTACAAGGTCAGCAGGATCTCATCACATGGCACTTTGCAAATGAGATCAGAGGCACAAAGTCGTCCTTCCTTGGAAAAACACGGCTCGTAGCTCTAATTTTTGGAAGGATGTGGAGGCAGAGTTTTCCCTGTGCCGTTTGAAAGAGATGGACATAACTTTGAAGGAGAGAAACTGGAGGCTGACTTTATTAGGACGGTTCTCCCAACGAGTTTCCATACACGGGCCGTGCGTACTTTGGCTAGGTAGCGGCGCTACGGCGTGTCAAGTACGCAGGAAAACGATGGGGGTATTGCCAGTCACTGTCACGTAAGCAGGTCTGCCCCTGATCTGACCGTGACCAGGGTCAGTAGCTCGGTAGCCGTGCAAACGTGTGCGTGTAAACGTGGTCGATGAGGAGGATTTTAGCGTGAACAGGACTCCAGCTGTGACTGATGTGGCCGTGTTGGGCTTCGGACAGAAACGGCGTTTACCTCGTTGTGTAATCTCCATTCATTCATCGTGTCTGAGAACAGAGCAGAGGAGACAGTTACGCACAATAAACACGAGTATCCTCATCTGACTAGCGACTTCATCGCCTCTGTAGCTCTGAACCGAGAACATATTTATGGTTCTGAGGACAACGTGCGATGATGAAGCTCCTTTCGGCTCTTTCTTTCACATATCTCTATTAAACATACGTTTCAAAGGCAGCAAACAGGTTGTAACGTTCTCGCTCGGCCTCTAAACGATAGTGTCAGCCTTTAATGTGAACGTAAATAACGTCTGAACTCGTGTCACGTCTAATTGCTTTCAGATCCTCCCCTGCTCCTCTGAAACTGGCTGTGTCTGATGTGATGTGTGGATAATTGGAGCAGGGAGCAGGGAGCGGGGCCTCGAGTGCTTGGTACCGCTCCCCGACACTTTAAAGAGAATACTCTTTGTGGATGCGGCACCGTGAGCGAAGGAATCCCTCAGAAAGGCAGAACTGCGGCTGCTCGTACCTCTGATGTGCCGTCCAACTATAAAAAGTGAGCTCGGTCTTCTTCAAAGCCTGTTTTTCTTTTTTTTTGGCCCCTGCTTTGGCTTTTTGTGCCCCCTTCTGCTCCATCTCCGGCTCCACGTGACTCGGCTGAAGTGAGCCGAGGAGTCGGCCGACGAGCCTCACAGAAACTGCGGCCGATTGATGAAACAAGCGGCTAACCCCGTAAAATAAAGTCGGAGCAGGCCGGAAAATATATAGACCAGCCAGCATGCAACGGGGCACAGAGCTGCTGGTGTTTTGTGTGCCGATCACAGCTCTACTTAGAATTCGCTGCAAGTCGTCGGTGTTAAAAAACAAAACAAAACACTCCTTTCATTCTCTTTGACTTCGAGCCCCTAATGGTGTTTTTGTTAACGACTTTGCGCCTTTAACGGCACAAACATCATTAACCCAGGCCATTGTTATTCTAATCTCCCTCGTCCCGGCGAAACAGTTTCCTCATTGTGAGCCCACGGGCAGGCGGAGGGGTGGGGGGCGGTGGAGGTCGCCCGCTCAGGTGGCAGCGGCGGGCAGAAAAACCTCACATTTAGGGTGGTCCAAACCTGCCGGCGTCTCCAAACCACGTCCTCCTGGCTCGCCTCTTTATGTGCTCCCATTTCCCACCGACCCCCGCACAAGAAAAGCCCCTCACACGACGAACAAAGTTTCGCCGGCCCTCGTTTGTTGACTTCTCTGGCACGCCAGCGGTTCGCCTTGAATACCGTGTGCTGGGCCTGTTTTAAAGCCAGGAGGCGCCGGACTGTTGCCCCCCCCTGACCCGAGCCACGCTGGAGACGCACAGGAAGAGCCTCTGCCATCTCCTCCACGAGTCGAGCAGGTGCAAAGACAAGGCTCAATGACATCTTTTGTACCCAGTGGAAGAGCTTCTGGGGGGTTTGACGGCCGTCCCGGCTGGGCCGGCGCCGCCGCCGCCGTGAACGTGAGAGCGGCGGTGACAGACCGCAGAGGGGGAAACCGTATATCCTGCAGTGACACGGACACCAAAGGTAGTTGGTTTTTGGCTTCCACGGCCACTGTTTTCACACTCTGCTCTGCTCCTTTGCTGGCTGTAGTAATTCATGTTGGCCCCGTGCTGCCTCTGAGCCCAGTGCATGATGGGAAAATGCACTCTGAAGTGCACGGATCTCCATGGAAAAGGATCACTATGTCTGCTAATCAGGCAAGGAGCTAATATTTAAATATTTTATGTAAATAATTTGTTAATTGAGAAAAGATACTGAATGATTTATCGCAGGAATTCAACATTTATCATTACGAATTCTTGCTGTTAGTCTTTTGGAAGATTAGGGTTAGGGCAGTCTGTCTGGCATCTGTCTTTGCAGTCGCCTACGTGAGTGGATTTCCGTGTGGTTAAAGAGCCAGAACTCACATCTGTCTGCTGGTAGCTGTATTCTACAGGTGTCCCACCGCTGCTGACCCCTTGTCATAACGAAGTTGAGGTTTTCTGCCACAAAGAAAAAAAGGTCCAGGAAATTCTTTTTCTCGCCCTAGACTTTATGAGAAAAAGATGCAACAGTGAGCGACAGCTGTGAATGTGCAGCTCGACGAAGATCCGATGATCAGAACATCAGAATCTCCACTCGGGACTTTCATTGATGCAGAGCAGGCTGTTCAGCAACAACTACAGTCCACAACTGGTGAAACACTTCAGAAAAAAAAAAAGAGCTTAAATAACTGGTTAACTAGCCTATTTAGTCCGATACAGAGCTCTTATTTCATTGTCATTATTCTTCATTCCTTCAGGAGGGGACAGTTGCTGCTGTGTGATGCCATAATGAATCCATAATGGCGGAACAAATTCTGTTTGGCAACAGGATGAATTCTGGCTCGGCCTGCGAAATTCCCAAACGCAGCTTATCTCGCGGGAAGAAGACGCTGAATTTGACTTATGCAGTCTGCACTCAGTGAGAAAGAGCGAACAGATATTCCCGATGAAGTTCCGACTCATTCTGGAACGCTGCATGAAGGCAACGCGCCTTTGCCGCCAAGTCACATGGCTGCGCGTTTGTCATGAATGGTGAGTATTTCCGAGGCTTAATGATCGGCCACGATAAGCCATCTCCTCCGTCACCCCGAACGTGGAGAGCATGAGGTTTTATTATTCCTGGTGCCGGTCCCGCTCCGGATTTCGTGGACCCCAGGAACACTGTGGCCCTGCTGTGCTGATTCTGGGGACCAGGCGAGCCCAACTGCCCCCACCTGCTAGCAGCTTTACTGGGCTGCCCCTGTTTCTGCACTGCACAAAACATCATCAGGTTGTATTTGAGTCTTCAAGATTAGGATTTATTTATTTATTTTTTTTGTTAATCTTGTTTCGTGAGAACAGGCTGGAAGGCAGATAATATAAACTACAGAGTCTATATATAGACTCTCTAGTTATTATTATCTTAATTTTAGTAAAAATACTAAACGAACCCACCACAAACTAAGTGACCAATGAAGTAAAAAAAAACAGTACCTCCCCTGTTCTACAAGTCAAAACTAACGTTCAACCTCATGTTTTTCTTTATTATGCTCAGGCGTCTTTGAAGAGACCTTATCGGCTTGAGCAGCTTGGTGTTTTGGAGGGATTTTTTTCGAGGCTTCAAAGGTTAAAGATTAAAGATTTTAACTGTAAGGCCGACGTGACAACATGCAGGTTTATTTTTGGGCTTGGGCAGGACTGTCCTACATGGGCATCCAGCTGGAGGGGGAGGAGCCTCAGAGAGAGAGAGAGAGAGCTTATTTGGCGTGTGTGTGTGTGTGTGTGTGCAGGGGTATGGTGATCCCTCACTCAGCTGTCAGTCCACACACACACACACACACACACACACAACCGAGTCAATTTCATGGCCACACGTTAATGTCTGACTATTGACCTATTGATAATCCTGATTTTAATACAAAAAATGCCAAGAAAAAGCCATAATTTTGTATGGAAATGTAGACTAGCTGCCATCAATAGTTTACCAACTTAGTGGGACTCGAGGTTCATAAATAACTGGACACCATTGGAGCGCATTATTTAAAAAAAAAAAACAAATGCACATAAGTCAATTTAATATATTTGACCGTAATGTACGTTTCCATTTTGGGTCTTAAACTCTCTCTAATTACACAGTTTGAGATTATTGCGTGAGTTTATGAGAAAAGCTCCTGGAATAAAAAGCTCTGGAGAAACATTGTCCACTTTATTACAAAAAAATGCAACAAAAAAAGTTGGTTTCTCCGACGTCCTGCAGCTCAGCTATGTGGTCCCGCGTGGATCTGTTCTGCCCCACCTGCCGCAGCTTTAACGGGCGGGGGGGGTCCCATGTGAACAGGGGACAGACTGTGATGCAGCACAATGTTGGCACAGAGGCGATGGGGGGGATAAACACTCCCGCAGCTCATAAGTGGACCCAAAGAAAAACATCACTGAGTCGACTCTCTCACTGCTCTCTGTACCTCTGTCAGCGATGACTGTTGCACAGAAAGGACATTAATTCCATCCTGCTTTGGGGTGACGTGTCACTGCGTAATGTTGGCGATTTTGCTTTTCAGTCTGAGTCCTGAAAAGTAACAATTGTGCAGAAGTACACAATGATTTCACACAGAGCATTGCAAATATGGGAACTTTATTATCACATTAAAACATTAAATACATACCAGAAGAGATATATCCCCAAAAAAACATTCATATGTCAACAAATAGCAAAACTGTGACATATTTACAGGCTGTGAATCTAAGCAATAGAATAAGATAGTCACTAAAGTTATGAAAGTTCTTATAAATTATCTTATATTACATATTAAATTCCATCTCAGACATTACACAAACAGCTAGAAATGAATCTGCTCAACTCAGCTCGAAACAGACTATTTAGTGTTATATGTCTGTGTGCTGAGGGAAAAACTTCAACGAGGCGACACCTTCGGATCGCACATGTGCAGTAATAATTCATTCACAGTAAAAAAAAAAAACAGATATGACAGTTCAAGGTTTGAATCATAACCACAGACAGGCAAGCTGACTGTGCAGTCGTCTCAGCGGCGTCACTTGTGACGTCTCTTGTTGTCCTCTTCGTTGAGTAAGGAGAACAGAGCGGCACCCAAAGCTACGATGCCTACTCCCGCTAGAGCTACACCCCCCATAACGGCGACATTTTTCACCTGCAAGAAAAAAAAAAAAAAAGTTTTTTTTGTAAGCATATCAGCTGTGATTATAATCCTATTTCCACTACGGGGGCTTTAGCTGTAGCTATAGCAGCTGTTAGCAGTGGAGCTAAGGGTTTGTTTGCTGAGGCAGATGAGCTTTATTTCATTAGTTGAGCAAGTTTATTTGTTTACTCGCATCTCCCATCTGACACCGAACAGGGACAGAGTGGTGTCAACTGGGGTTGATTAATGTTTGTTCAGAAACTTAGATTTCCCCATTCGCAGTCAGAGCTCCCGGCCCTTCAGTGTGCCTTCATGGAAAGGCCAAGGCGGGGAGCGAAAGCAGCAACACCCTCCCACATGTGCAGAACACAGAACAGAATCAGCTGAGCCATCAGAGATTAGGAGCTGAGCTTGACTCGTGTGGCGCACCTAAAGCAACACATGGCTTAATTTCATGTTCTAAAATTATGGCCCTCATCTTACAAACTGCACCATTCGAGAGGGAAAGTTAAAGGCTGCATATCAGCCGAGTCCATCATCCTCAGGTGGTATAGTTGGATGGCTAATGTAATCATTTACAGGTATCCAGGTGTGGACACACACACACACACACACACACACACACACACACACACACACACAGCGTGTGAGGAGAAGGTGATCTTTTTATTGTCTCCCTGTACTTCATATTGTGCATTTGTACTTGCCCTGTTTGAACAAGTAATTCTCTCTCGCTGAACGGAGCCTCAACTCTCTCCTCCAATATCAGAGCCACATTCAGTTCCTGCTAATGCAAACTGAGTATTCCCTGCTGCTTTATATTGAAAGCATTCATGTGCCAAAAGCCTCAAAGTGGTTTCATTTTGAGGCATCAACATAAAATTTTAATATATTTTTGATAAACGTTCACAAAGTCTTGCGTGGATTTTTTTTTTTTTTTTGGCGGCAGAACATTTACACAGAAGTTATGGCACAATAAGTAGGCAAAGACCAGCAGCTTTCCATTCCTCCATCAGGAGCTGCAGGCCACTGTACGAGATTACATCGAATTATTTTAATACCGCCTCACCGAACCATTGTTTGTTAGGTCCACGTGAGAGCTAGCAGCCTGTACTCAGCTTATCATACAGGGCGGCGCTACCCAGGTGTGTTATGTTAATGTTTTGACTACAGTTAAGAACACGGCACTGGTAAATTGCTCTGACCAACATCCACAAGACGGCGCTCTAACCTCTAACGGATTTCTGCAGTTTATGCTGTCTGACTGCATTTACGTGCTTTTACTCTGCCAGGCTGATTCGCTCTGTCACTATATTAAGCTCTAAATGTGATTTAACACACCCTGTAATTGTTTTAAACTAAAAACAGAACTCCACTAATGATTTAAAGTGACAGCTCCCCAAAAGTGAAGCCAAAATATCTTGGTTGCCTCCTGGTGGCAGGCTGCAGTATTGGTCACAAACTCCTCTCCTTCAAAACTCAAAGTACACCTCAAACAAATATTGCTGTCATTTTGAGAACAGTCGTTGCAAACATGCTCATCCATGCTGTTAATTTTTCTCAGGCCAGCCCAACCCTGTTAATCCAAACTAACCGGATGTTACAGGTGCCAAAACTAACATCGTTAGTATCCTTGAGCAAATGGCAGATGACATGTTTGTAATTGCCTTCTATTGCCTTCCAATTTCCACCAATCCAATGGATCTCAAGGATTTACGGAACAAATGTGTGAAGAATTACGGATTGTTTATTACAGTAGGCAACCCTTGTCGCAGGTCACATGTGAAAAGGCTGGAGAAAGGGTTGGACCAAGGTGCAGAGCCCCAGACATCAGAAGGAAAAAGGCAATGACAGCATTTTAAACTGCAGGAAAAAGGTAAGGTCGAAAGCAGACGGTCAAACTAACCCTGGCACGTAGGCACACAAAGGTTCACGCTCCAGGTGATCGAAAATCCCCCCAAAAATAGGATTATAAGCAAGACAAGGTACAAAAGCTGTCAGAGAGGATGTACGGGGAAAAGCTTGGACGATGGCGGATGAGCAAAATGTGACCAACCGACAAAGGCAAAGCAGAGCACGTGGACTTAAACACGGAGGGAAGGGCAGGCTAACAAGACACAGGTGACTGACGCTTCAAAACAACCCAACCAAACACCAAACCACGCATACAAAGACAAGACGGGCCAAACGACACCCACCTGTCGAGACTCCGGTTTGCCGTATCGGAGCTGTGTGACAAAGTGCTCACAGTTGTGAGTGGTGATGCAGTACGGCAGCCTCTGGCCCACCAATCGGTGGGCATCCCTCAGGATGAGGTGGCGCTCGCGAGGCTCGTACTCATCGTCCAGGAGGTTGTTGATCCGGAAATCATCGTGGCGGACCACTTGCCAGATATTCTGACACCTCACCTGCGCTGTACTGCTGTCCATGAGGAACCCGAGATTACCATATGGGCCTAAGTCATCACCTGTTTGTGGGACAGACCAGGAGGGAGTTAGACAAAACGACCATGAGAGAGAACCATACATTAAAAAGAACAACATGTAGAGATTAACTCAGAAAGCCAAAAATGAAGAGATGTGCAGACAGAAAAATACAGATGATTTTTCAAGACAAATGCAACATTTCACTCACTTGAAGGAATCAAATGAACAACTTTGTTTCCGCCCATGTAGATGGCCCAGTGTTCATATGTTCCACGGAAGATCTGGATCAGATCCCCTGGCTTGGCAGAATCCTCGTACTAAAGTGGGCAATAAGAATTAAAACAGAAATAAAATCACATTACAACTTCTTGGTGAATGTTCTGACTGGTCAGTGCTGGAATTTGGCGGTTGAGCGACGCCTTCATGCCCCATTTCCATCTACATGCTCGCCCTTCCAATATGGCCGCTCTACCGAAACTGCATCCGTTCTAATTCTGTCTTAAATAAAACTGATAATCATAATAATTCTGTGTTTAAGGTTTTATTTAACCACTTGTTTAGAGGGCGCTTGCGATGTTTAGATATTAAATTTCAGCATTTGCAGATACTCTGTCCTCCGTGTCCAGCGTTCGTCTGGCACAGGAGCGTGAAGGCCGAGGTGGAACGGCCCATTAAGTGTAAAGGACGTTTTGTGGATAAAGATAGCTACGTTGTTATGTATTACAGGTTATAACATGTTTGTACGCGAAGAGAGGATGAATATTTTGTAGGGTTTAAAAAGGGAACACAAATTTATGAGGCCCCTTAGAGTCTTGAGGTCCCCAGAGAATGGCCTTACGATGCCTTATGGTAAAACGGCTCCGCCACCTCAGTGTTTTCATCAATCCACATCACCATTTCTAAGCAAACCTCTGCAGGGCTTGATGAGATCTGAGCATAGACGCAAAAAACTTTTAACTCTTTTCTGCTGTAATAATAAATATTTCAACAAACAAACAAATGTGAGCTGCCTGACTGAGCTTAATATCAGACAGTTACCAACTTGTAATTATAAACTCCGCACTACTGAATTTAATGGCATCTTATCTTTGGCGGAGATAACTGAGCCATAAAATGAAACTTTTTGTGCTCTCAAATTACATTAAGTCTTAGAAGAACCCTCCATTACAGAGCTAACAGTTAAGAATGAGATTTGAGTTTACCGGGATGATTCACTGTCAATGGAAATTTTAATGTCAACATCATTATAACACCATGAAAGGGTTTATTGTTTACTGAATGTGCGTGCACTCAGAGGGTAAAGCCACCAGGGTCAACCCAATTGCAGTCAGCCAGAATTTTAACCGACTATGTTTAAGAGAAAACAAAAAAACCCAAAGCATTAATTTAAACTCATTAATTGTAATGTGCAAGAATCAGGTTATAATAAATGATTGATGTATAACACAAACTTGCAGCTTACTCTATATTATCTCTTACATATTGCCCTTATTCCATGAGCTTTAAGTTCAGATGGGAACATATTCATATTTTACAATTGAAAATGTCATTTTTATACATCAAAAGACCAAAAAAGAAAACATATGCTGTTCCGTGAAAATGTTTTCCGTGTAAATTTAACGCAAATGCAGAGTAAATACTTTTGCTAGCGTGATAAAACACAATCCAGAGAGAGCTCCGAAGCAGCTTTAAATGTTCATTATCTCAGCAGCGGGAGACTCACCAGTGTTGGAGCCATGTCTTCTCTCCTGCGATTCTCTCCTGCGTCTCTCTCGGGCAAGAGCAGGCTGCAGCCCATTTATTGCTGCAAGAAGGAAACCTAAGTGTCCTCACGCTCCAGAAACGAAACTGCTGGCTCACCACACAGAGCGACCTCAATTGTCAGCACCTGACTCGCTGAGTCATTGCCTTCAGGTCGTTGTCACAGGGTAAGTTTCATTTCCTGTGAATCCTACTAACGTGAAGTTCTTCCTGGAACATTTTCCGGGTTGTACACACACATGATTCCCACACAAACCGGAACAGGTCTTTTCTTCAGTTTCAGGGCACAGTGCTCAAACCGCCCAATCACCCTCAGTTATTTATTCTGTTGATCACTGGCCAGTACACATCTGACCTTCACCTTATCACCACCACTGATCACATACCTCTTCTCCCTCCAAACATGCTGACATTGATTTGTACCCCACAGCACTGTAGGGACATATTTATAATGAATAATAAATTCAGTGCCATATAACAAGAGGAGCCATATCTTGACTTTAGCCCCTCCCAGCTCGATCACCTTGCTGATTGCACATTTTATTGAACCGTGCATTCCGAGAGCCCCGTCTGTCCGTCCTAGGAAGAAGGATCCCTGTTCTGTGGTTCTTCCTGAGGTTTCTTATTGTCCCTGTTGAGGGTTTTTCAAGTTTTTCCTCACCCGGTTCGAGGGTCTGAGGGCAGAGGATGTCGCATCTGTACAGTTTGTCAAAGCCCAGTGAGATAATGTGTAAGTTGGGCTTTTTGGGCTGTACAAATAAAGTTTGATTTGATATTTTATGTTTGCACTACGCAGTTTACATACTGTATACGTGCATATGCATTATGTATAGATATTCTATTTCTATGGTTTTTGATATTGCTATTACTATTGTATTACATTTATTGACATTATTGGTATTACTGTTATTATTACTACTGTCATATGCTATACTATGTAATATCATGGTCACTACACTCTTATACACACCATGTGTGTTTTTCATTTCATTTATGTAAGCAAGTAAACGTCGCTGTAATGTGGAAATTCCCCAGTGTTGGAATAAAAGACGGTCTTATGACAAAGACAAAAAACACACACCCTGTTACAAAGCGATGAAAGGGAAACTGCCTTACAGAAACGGAAACGGAAACGGAAAGCACACTATTTGGAGATGAAATACTGTTCCTCCAGATCCAAGACTGAGTCCTCACTATTATAATAAAGTTGATCAGATAATTACTAACAGCTCAGCTCTCATTGATGGTTTGTGATGATGTTAGAAAATATTGCCCAGTTTGACAGGGATGTGGAAACTCTGTGGAAAAGTAGCCGGTGTTGCTGTAAAAAGGTTGAAAATATGTAAACATTCACATTTATTTAATATCTAAAGTCCCATCATTCAATGTTTTCGTATAGTTCTAGTTCCACCGCATGCAGGAATCTTATCTGGGTCTCCACCAGCTGTTTGTGGGTTGGGCAGGTGGGATTTAGTTGATTTGTTTTGTACTAAATGCGGAATGCTTATTTCTGAAGTATGGAGGCCTGATTGAAAAAACAAAAACAGTATGAATAAGCTTTGCTTACAGTGAGGATTTGGTGTGTGTGTGTGTGTGTGTGTGTGTCGGGGGGGTTATAAATATACCAAATACAGCCCCTTCATGGGCACCAGCCAATTAGTCAAATGGATTCATTTTTATTTATGATTTGAGATTAAGAAGATAAAAAATTGAGTACTAGCAATCTGGAGTTGATTTTACTCACTTTTGGTGAGTAATTGGTTGTGTCATTTATGAGGAATTTTAAGCAGACTCGACTTTATTGCTTTTACTATTTAGCTTGTTTAGTTTAGGTTAATTTAGTTAATTTAGGTTATCCTTACTCAAAATATCCCTTTTTTCTGGTATTTTTTTCACCTGAGTGCAAACAGTTACCTCAAATTGATTGGATAAGATTGTATAAGTTTGCCTGCGTGCATTTTGTTTATGTGACCAATACAGTCTGTTGACACAAATCTGTTTGTTTGTCCATCCACAACGACAGTGCTTTTGTTTTTTGTCTGACATAACCAGTAAAAGTTACACAAAGGGCCAAAAATGGGTTCAAGGGATTTATGAGAAGCAAAACATGTGCTGCGATAACACACAAAATTGTATTTGTTTAGTGAGTCATGAATAGTTCATCATTAACAAGTTGGTAAGATGATGATATGCCAGCAGTGTGTCTGGTTACGCTGCCCCCTAGTGGCGTCCACAGCAGCTCTACAGCTTTAACAGACATGCACAAATATTGCAGGTATTACGCAGGGTGAGGTGCTATTATTTTTTCTTATTTACAGGGAAACATCCAAACTGGAACACCCAGATGTTTATTTATTTATTTATTCCTTTATTTATTTCCACATTTCTTCATTCAGAGCCTGAACAGGAGTTGGGGAGGTGGAGTCTCTGAGGGTGTTTTGGTTTCAATGGATATTCACACCAACACACATTGCAATCACTCACTCACTTATACACACACACACACACACACACACAGACTATCTAAAAAAAGCTGAATGAAAATGTGAACAAAGAATTTTCTTATTTTTCAGGTAGTAAACAAGGTGAATCGGCTTGACTCATAACACTGATATCATACATGACATTAACAGAGCCATGGATTTACTGACATTACTTCCCTCCACATCAGCTCGGCGATCACAGTCAGAGTCATCAGAGTCTTTCTTTTCACCGCACTTTCTCAGCACTGTCACTCATGATGCCTCTTTCATTGTCTTCTTTCAGGAAGGAGAACAGGATCGCTACCAGAGATATAAAGCCAGGCCCCGCGGCAACTACGCCTCCAATCACAGCCGCGGACTTTACCTGCAGACATCCCACGAGTGGCAGACTGAAGGTCAAAGGTCAAAACGTCGGGTTTAATGAGGATCACCGTGAGCACCGGCTACACTGAGGTGCCAAATGTAAAAATTCACCTGTGTTTTCATGCTGATATATTTCAAAAATATTTAGCTAATTTTCCCTCGGTTTTGCCAGTTTTGCTGCGATTTGACCCAAAAAGGAATCAACAATGTGTTGAATATGATATGAATACATATCATTTGATGTTTTGATTTGACATTCAACAGAATTAGATTCAACTTTTAATATTTACATTTCGATTACAGTTTTGTTGTTTAACACAAGTAGAGCAAGTGTCATTTGTGACATTTGGCCCCTTTTGTAGCAACAAAATAACCGATTAAAACTGAACCGAACAGAAAAAATACACACTTGAACATACAGTACATCAGCGTGGTAACAACAACCTAAAATGACAGAAGCCATCTTTGGGAAAAGATTTATTTGAGGTGCACTTTAGGTTTGCCACAAATCCTACTTAAAATAATGGAGAAGACTTAAACTGCAGCCAGCCACCAGGGGGCGACGGAGATGCTTTGGCTTCAATTTTTCAGAGCTCGTGTCGTCCATCTTTATACACAGCCTGTCGGCCACATAAACAATCATACACACACGTATGAATACTGTTCATTCATTTTGTAGTGCGGGGGGGGGCCTGGAGGGCACATCATCACGCCCACATGCATGTCTCTGCCGGAGGAAGCTGAAGAACCCGGAAGGAGCCACTCTGCGCAGGAAGGCCCCGAATCCCAGCTGGAAATCACACCCAGGACCTTCTTGCTGTGAGGCGACAGTGCTCACCACTGCACCACCTATTTACGAAAATATAAACAACAAAACAGATCATTTAACATTCACAATTCCTCAAAATGAATACCAAACTTAAGTTTTCCACTAAAAATTGTTAATAAAATACTTTTACCGCGTTTGGTGATATTTTCAATTTGACTTCATTTCAAATATGTTTTAGGCCGTGAAGGGGCATTTTCTAAAACTCAGCCAAAAATTAAAGGTACCCTGAGAATTATGGGGCAGCATATCACCAATGTGTCCACCACTTGTGACCGGATTTGCACCTCTGTAAATTCAGTATATTTGCATTAAGTCTGTACTTATAATATTTCTGTTTGCAACGTCCAAATGGGTTTGTGTGTTGCCACTTTCATCCAGCGAGGGGCAGCGCTGCATTGACCGTGCACACCCTGCCAGAAGATAAAAGAAGAGCGCTTCAAGGCACACGGGGAATCAAAACAATACAGATTACGTCTATGTCTTAGCATCTTCAAGGCAAACCAAGTCCACCGCGATATGTTGTGTTGCAGTAAAAATTCAGCTGGCCCGTGAATGATGACATGCTTACGCTTACGCTAAGGACGTCGCTGAAGTAGGTGGTTTTGCCCAGGATGCATTTGCATTCACACTGCTATGAGAATCTGGTCACGGGGTCCAGGCCGCCTCCAAACGTGGTCTGAGAGATCGTATCTCAAATGCGTTCAGACCTGTACTTCGATGTGCCCGCTTTAGCATTAGCGCCAGGTCTCAACGGCGCGTTTGACTGTAGCTACGGCAACTGTTAGCTTAGATCGCAGTCGCACTCGGCCATCCATGCCATGTCCGAGCACGTTTAGCCCACAAAGTCCAGTTTATTGGACTCGTTTAGTCAGAAACACGGACATGATGTAAAATCACATGCTGTTCTGACAATTTGTGAGTTTGTTTTGTTTACTCATTCGACTAAATCCTAAGAGAATTCCAGCCGAAACTGCAAGACAAGACTATTGCTGTTAAGTCCAGACGGATCCCTTGACATAATGTCGGCGCTGCTGTTGCTTAATTTATGGTCACGTCTTACAAATGTTGCCCATAAGAGGCCGAGCGCAAGCCGAGGTAAACACTGAATGCTAAAAGAATACGTCCCCCTGGAGCAACAACAAAGTAAAAGTTACAACTATAGACAATCTGTGTTCCTGTGGTTGAGCAGGAGCATTTGCATTCTGGGTAATCTTGTACGGCTACGACAACGTGAAGGTGACAGATGCGCTGAATGGGCTGATTAAACAAGCTTTTTTGTCGAAATGTACGATTCGGCCTATTCATTAAACTCTCTTGTTTGAATTACAGCCGATCACGATTCGTTTGGCACTACGTCTGCTTCTTATCAGCCCCGATAGATTGTGCGAGATCTGTGCGTTGTTGCAACGAATGGGACGCTTATGGGATAAGCTGCTCTAGTATCCAGGTGCGGACACACACGGTGCAGTGCGTCGCTTTGATAACAGGATCTCCCACTCAAACATCACTGAAATATATGTCACAAATACATCTGTTCTGCCTTGATTAGTCGAGAGGTTTGTTTCTGTCTGAGCAACCTTCGTTTCTCTTCTCCCGTGAGAAAATTAGGAAAGAAACTGACTCTTTCATGAGAATCGTATGTATCTGTCTTGTTTACAGGACATCTTGTGTTTGTAACTTCATATCATATTAAGAGCAACCACATTGCCAGAGTGGTGATGAAAAATGGTGCGAGGTGGGTTGAGAGATAACAGTTCAGAGTGTTCCAGTGATTTTGTAAACCTACACGTTATTTTGTACTTAAACTTCATCATCAAACCTGGACCTAGACCCCCTGAAGAGGGGAAACAAACAGCGTGCTGTTGACTAAACAACAGGCACTACATCGACACATTTCTGCCTTTTCTCCAGCGTATGAGCAAATCCTCACACACTTATTTGGGGTCCGGTTACGATGGCAGCAGGGGTGTTCCAGGCTGCTTCCCAGCTCCTTTTTGGCCATTCCCATTCTTGGAAAGACGGGATATATACTGTATTTCCTTTAGCAAGTTGTGTTCTAGTTTTGGGTGCACGGAAAACGGCCACAGGGAGGCCCAGGAGGCCCAGGAGGCATCCTAACCTGAGGCCTACTTGAAGGTGTCTGGTGGTTCCTGAGCTCCTGTCTCTGAGGCTGAGCCTGGTCGCCCAATGGAGGAACCTGATTTCGGCTGCTCGTATCCATGGTCCGTACCCAAAGTTCATCACCATAACTGAGGGTTGGTTTTAGACCGGTACATCGAAAAACACAACAGACAACGCATACGCACACATACACACACACACACACACACACACACGCGCACACAGATTGAACGGCCATCATTTGCAAATCACTGACTCGGTGAGTCATTGGAAAGCTCTCATATATCGGAGCCACAAAGGTTAAAGGTTCAATGCGTAAAATAACACGCTGTTAAAAAAAACAAACAAACAAAAAAAGAAACCAACAAATGACTAATTTTAAACTTTATGTTGGGAAAATGTCGCATAATTAAAAGGTACATGTATTTACACTTAATGTCCTGCTGCAGCCACTGATTAAACCCTCCAAAACATCCAAAAAATCCCCTCTTGGCCTTAAAATCTCTTAGATGTAATTCTACACTTTTGTCACATCTTAGTCGTGAGGATCTATGAATGGGCTTCTTTTGTTCCGCCCCTCAACCTGCAGCCAGAATCATCTTCTAAACCAGTCTACTATACGCTGCACAGTGGCAAGTTGTAACATTGGAGTAATTCTGCCAGACATGGATTCCCCTGATGCATCAGCTGACGTTTCTTCACGGCTAAACTCCGCCCCTACAAATCGTCAGGATGGGTTCCTCAGGTTTCCAACGTAGAAGACTGCGGCCGTCTGTGCAGAACAAAAGCAGAAAGCCATGATATTACAGCTTATTTCTGTCGTGATTTGAGTCATCGTACATAAAAAAAAAACTAACAAAAAAAAAACACCAAACAGACATGTTGTGAAGGTCAAAAGCACGATTTTCATCGAAGCCTGTTTTTAGTTACGTAACTTGACTCGCTCTTTCACATCACCTGGAGTTTTTGCTTTCTATACGGCCGTGACGCCTTAAATGACACAGAGAGTTTAATTTAAGCATTGGATATTTAGTGATAACACACAGAATATTATTTGTAGTCCGGCCTCCTGTGCCTGCTGGAACCATAAATGATTCATCATTAACACCTTGTTAAACTGATGTTGGGATTGTCTGTCGCCTTATTTTGGACTCACTCTGCCCCCTAGTGGCGTCAAAAGCAGCTTTTTAACTTTAACACGCTCAGAAATGCAGCAGGTGACGGTTGGGAATATCACACAAGAGGGAACTGGGGGTAAAAAATGGCTTCTTACATGTATTTACAGGAAACCTGGAAGTTAGACGTTTCCCCAGTTCCTCATTAAGTGCTAAAACAGGAAGCCCTCAGTCAGAGCAGCTCAGGGATCCCATCGCTCTTCTAGCTCTGCAGGATGTTTGGAGAAATTCCCCCCACTCAGATCGTTGCTTCTGTTCCTTTTATTAAATACAGCTGTAATACGGCACGTCCTGTGTCCTGGCCAAGATTTTTTATTTTTTTTCCCCTTCTCTGTATGTTCTCTCCACTGTTCTGGTTGTCGTCACCTCACTGACAGCGGACAGAGCCAGAGGAGGGATTAATCACCGAACGACATCTCCCTTCCTGTTTGTAAAGCTGCACCTGTTGGGCCGCGTGATGTCACCTGCCGCCACGTCGCGCATGGCCTGACTCCTGTCAGAGCTCAGAAGTCAAGCAGTTACACGCTCGTTTCTCTGCCTACCTTCGCTTCTTACTGCAGCCGGGACGCTCTGCAAAACCCCCCCACCCCGACCTCACAGCGTGGCGTTCTGGCTCACTGTCAAAGCTGCTCACTGGCACCGGTTGTGGAACTCAGATTTATTCCTATTTGAGTCCAGAGAGAGCAAAAACATGTAAATACAATCTAAAACAATGAAACGTAAATGATGAAGGAATGTTGTCGCACTGTGTCTCTGATTACATGCCAGTCAGTTAAATTCAACACATCTTTGCCTATAGTGACACGAAACAGAAAAAAAACAAGAGCTGACAGAAAAGACTCCAGTTCACAGGAATGTTTTGTACGTTGCCACACTTTTTTTCCCCCATACAGTTAAATGAACAACATGCTAACTGAACATATGGATATAATACACATATATAAATATTGGAGTTAGTCAGAGGGAGCAAAAAGCTGTCGCGTCGGTTCTGTCCTCACCGTCACCTAACCTGAGGAAGGTAAAATACACAGAAACGTTACAGAGGTGATCTCTCTGAAACATACAATGACTGAACAAACTGTTCCGTGCGACTAAATAGATATTAAAACTGAATTTTCCCGCTTTAGAAGCCAGCAGCCTCAGATAAACTCAGATAAAAGTCAGAATCAGTGCAGACTGACGGCAGACCGGATGTATTATAGCTAATGGCCACTAGCAGGCGTAGTTTGACAATTGAGACAATGTCTATTTTGTCTTATTAAGACAAACTATGATCAACTTTTATAAAAATAACAACCAATAAATGATTTTGGCGAAGTTATTACAACATTTCACAACATGTAATTAATAACGATCCACAATTTTTCTCGGATCCTCCAGATCGTTTTGTCTCTAAGTACCTATTGGCAGGGAGTTCAGCTGATTCAATTTAGGTCAAAGGTCAAGGCCAGGAAATAAATAAATAAATAAATAAATAAAAATTTGAATTTTGGAAAAAAAAATTCCAGCTATCCCGTCTCAACCAGTTTGCTTCTTGCTTACACCACATATGTGTAGGGCTTGATGTTGAAAAGGTCAAAGGTCGATGACGAAAGGCCATTTTGTAAAAATGACCATATCTCAAGATTCCCGGGGCAGAATTCTTCCCAAAGTCAACTGATGTATCTTTTTTGATTTATTAAAAAAACAAAAAGAGAAGAAATGCTCGGCGTAGGTATGTGCTCTCTGAGTGCTTGTTTTGTGCGACGGCTCTGCTCTTTTCTGACATGGAGGGTGTGAATCTTCAAGCGACAGCACATAAAGACAATCTCACGATTGCTTTCCGTGATGAACGTCGTGTTCCACCTTGTGTGTTGGACTGTGACAGACCAAAGAACAAAGTACATTTTTTAGCGATCAAGCAGTTTTTATGACACCAGGCAGAACAAAAGTCACTAGTGTCGGGAGTGAGCCTGTTCTGTGTTACTGCAAGACACAAAGGCAGAAAAACAAAGTAAAAAATAAATCATTCTACAATCCCCATGTTTAAATGTCTAATTATAGTACACATGCCAGCTAGCGATTCTTTTCACTGTGCTGCTTCTTTTTGACAAACAAGAACAGTGGTAGTTTTTGAAACCTCTGACTATGTCCACTTTATGTTTCTGAAATGTTGTTTATCCCCAGAATCTAACGTGGGAACCGTGATGTGGTTCGGTTCAGGGAGAGCGTAACATTAAAGTCAGATGGTGAAGAGCGGGCAGACAAACACATGACACATACCGATACCGACGCCAGTGTCGTCTGGTCGTGGTACCCGACCACGTTTTTTTGATTTTGGATCCACATGTAATGTTGGGCACTAAAATGTGACGAAGCAGTGAGAAATGTCAAGGAGGTTCTGGTGTTGGAGGATTAAAACAAATGCAGGACTTAAATGTCCTCTGTGAACACAAATACTGAGATTTTTAACGAATGTTTGGAAGTTTATTTAGCTGTCATCTGGGATTTAATTCCCGAAATGTTGTCATTTTGTCGCCATTTCGTCCCTTTTCTCAGAATGAAAAATAATATCGTATTCATCAAATTTAGCTCTTAAAAACATCAGTGGCTTGAAATAGTTATATTTTAAACTAGTACGCTGGCATGAGACCGCAAAGGGCTCATCCCCAAAAATCGCAGGAGAATATGCCCCCAAATACCGCCACCTGGCGGCCACGGCAGGCTCAGGGTGTCACCATGAACGGAAATGATCAGTTTGTGTGTCATTAGTGGAAGACTGGACTCACGGCTTTTGTGCTGTCGTGCCTAAATAGTGAGTGGCAGTGGCACGAATGATTCCATAACGCCCCTGATTTTCAGGAATATAAAAAATGACCTGCCGATAAACACAGTGATTTGTTTTTCCCAAACAAAAAGCGAAAGTAGGTAAAAAAAGATGTGACGTGATGAAACGTTGAGACCTTTGAATGTCAAACTCGTATTACATCACTGACGTTAATCATGTGAGGTGGAGCTTAAAGTTACCAAACGGGATTTGACCTCCTGGAGAGTGTCGAACCGCCACGAGGTGACGTATTTCCTACTGTAACGGGAAAGAACCAATCACAACTCGGTTACTATGGCAATGGCCGTAACGCCGTTAAACTCTGCTACAGTTTTTCATTTCATTGGAGCTGCAAACAGACTAACAAACATCCTCGGCGGGAGTAAAAAGTCACATGACTTGTGTCAGATTCCTGCATGTTTGTGTTTATAAAAACATGGAAATACGAAAAGCTTAAACAGACAAAATGGCCTTCAGAGTGGTAGACAATCCATGAGATGTTGGCAAAAACAACGGTGTGTGTGTGTTAACCTGAGCCCGAGGCAGAACGCGGCGCTCTCATCTCTGACGGCGGCCTCTTGGTGTCCCTCCTAATCCCCTCCAACCGAGCGCAGACCACCTCTCCTCATGTGACCACACACACACCCGGAAGGTTCCTTTGATATGTTAATACTTTCCCCTTTTTCCTGTCTTTTTAAAGTATTGACTGGCAGCGACGTTGTTGAGAGCTCTGCTCGGTCAGAGATTTACACTTTTCCTTCCCCGCGGCCTGAAGGAGGAGCACCGTCTTCAGGAGTTTGTGATGGTGACGGAGCTTCTCTCACCTTGAAATATGCTATTTATTGTTTGTCATGAATTAATTTTGGATTAGTGTGATGGAGTATTAGAGGCGCAGTGAGAAAAAATTCAATTATGAGAATACAATCAACATGTTGTGAGAAAAGGCCGTAATATTGTGAGAAGAAAGGTGGTCGTTTCTTCTTCAGGGGACAGATATCAGCGCCGTCATGAGGCTGGTGGTGAACTTCAGGAAGGTTTCGCAAACAGGGAAGTTCTTCATCAGCGCCACATTGTCATCAGCATGAGGACTCTGAAAAGAATTAGCAAGAAACCTCTGTTTTTGGTGGACAAAATGACGGGGACAGTGGCGGGGAGGGGATGGAAGCTGTCCAAGGACCTGCCTGATTTGTTTATTTCCTCATAAAACCTTGTTGAGTTACGACTTTGTTCGTGTAAAATTTGAGCTTTTTCCTTCCCATTTAAGCCTTTATTCTTAAAATCTAAAAAAAACAAACAAAATGTTCAATGTGGCCATAAAACTTGCAGAATAGTGAATGATTGATTGATTAATGTAGAATTTTTTTTTTAAAACTTCGATGCTAATCGCACAAGAGGAGCTGTTTTGTCAGCTCCTGTCCTGGTTGCTAACTGGGATCCTGATGAAAAGAAAGACAGAAAACATCCCTTTCTCTCATCCGCAAGCCATGTTAGTCTGCTGCCACAACCGTACGCATCAGAAATGATTTCAATTAACAGGTGAGGATCACTCGTGTCCAATGAAAATGGGCTTTTCTTTGCCGCAGGAATAATAAAGTCATTTGTTATGAAGACGGAGCCAATGTGGACGAACGCATCACTTTCATCACATTAAAGTCAGCTTTGCTGCAAAAGCTGCACAAGCGCTTTGTCTCATTTGCGTTCTTATTAGTGCGGCACATTGCAGGACAACCAAAAGGTGCACGGTTGTGTCCCATTTCATTTTAAACGTCTGCCAGACCGAGTCCAGCCGCAGCTCCCGCGGCCACATTCAGCCACAGGCCGACCGTAAATCACGCCGGACGCTTGGCATGGTGTCGTGGATCATCGTACAATGGTTAATTAAAGCCAGATCAATCCCGGTGCCACCGGTCCTTTCTCTGCGCGGTCCCACGGTACCCTGGGCCCGGCCAGCGAGGAGGAGGAGGCCTGCGCTGTTAGCTCAGGGCCAGGAAAGAGGAGGCTGCCACTCATATTTGTACAGAGGACAAAGCTGCACAGGCTCTCTGGCACCATATGAAAGATGCGTTTTCACAGCTCGTACGGCAAATACAACTG
>KV751380.1:469612-486945 GCA_001698575.1 Mola mola | reverse complement strand
AAAACATTTCAATTCTGATTTTTATTAGCTGAATCGTAGAAAAAAGAAAAGAAACAAAGAAACAAAAATCAATAATGGCCGCTGGATGCACCTGCTTTTAACTGTAACCAGAACGGAGATAAAATCCATGCTAAACTTGTAATTCTTGCTTTATTACTTAAAAGGGGTTCAGGCTGCTGGCTATTTGTCTGGAGGTTTGGCTGCTGCGGCTCCACAAATAAATGAGTCATTTTAAAAAAGTTCCAATTCCAACTTCTGAAACCTGATTTCTTTACCCCAAATTGACGCCTCGTACCTGATATTTTGAGTTCAAAGAGGACCGTAGGAATGAAATATTTAGCAGAGCAGAGAATATTAATGTAGTGCAGATGTGGAGTGGAGAGATTTGCCTTGTAGGGTCTGACATTTGGTGACATGAATAAATGGCATGAAAGCGAGGAACCGGGAGGGAGAAGGCGTAATTAAGCAAGAAATGGATGGTGAGATGATGGAGGGAGAGCGTGAGGGAACAAAGAAGTCAGGCATGTAAGACTGGATGATTGTGTTGTTTCAGAAAGGCTCCTGTCACACTGAGAATCTGTCAGAATATCAATGCCGATTGTCTGAAGTTTCAACCTGTATTAAGAATTAATTCCATTAAATGTAAGTAAATTTAAAATAGACAGTATCGAGGGCATTTTTGCTAAAGAAAACATTTGTAAACAACTCTTCTTACAAATCAAGTGTTGAATTTACAATAATTTACAATAATGCCCACTCATGGTCAATTTAATGTATTTATATGTTGAATTTAACTGGTCTTCTAAGGAAAAGTTTTTATTTTCTCCGTCTGAGAGTGTTGATCCATGTCCTTAATTTAGACTCGACAAGCTATGGAAAACATCAGCACCAATGACTACATGTAAAGACGAGCGCAAAAAGTGAAGGCAAAACATGTCTATCGCCCCCTGGTGCGTGGCTGCGGTACAGGTCATTATCTCCTCCCCCTACGTGTTAGCTGACAGGACGTGAGACAACGTAAAATCTCAAAGGACACATCGATAAATATTCCAAATTATGTTTTTTTTGTTATTTTACACAGTTCTTAACTCACTGGTGTGTGTTATAGTGTTCATTCTTCGTTAATTGATGGGGCGGGTGAAGCATCATGATTGAGTCCGACATGAACTTGATAATGGTTGACACTGACGGATCATTACTGCACTGACTCCAAAACGATGCAGCGCTCATTTTTGGGGATATTTTCTCTACATTGGTTACAACAGGAACACTTTTTCTTTGTGTGGGTGGCCTCTGCCCTCCAAACAGAGGAAGAGGAAGAGGAAGAGAAATCAGAGGCTCAGTGTTGCCTCTGATTTCCTGAATGGATTCAGTTGGATTTAGTGTCTTGAGTCAATTCAACTTGACTTGTTTAGAGACACATTACAGCAAAAAATTCTGCTTGGATATTATAGAAAAATTATCCGAAAACTAATGCTATAAACTCTAACCTGGAGCATTATCACAAATAAATGTTTAGATTCAAATATAAAGCAGTTGCATTATGAGGTTTTATTTGACAACAGCGTGATTCTAGACATTTTCCATGATTAAAGCCGGTAGGTAGTACCGGTAATCTATTTTTGGGGCCACTGGGCAATTGAGAATATTGTAATTCAAGGGGTCTGAAGAAAAAGTAGGCTCCTGTGCCTGTTGTCGTCTGCTCGTTCTCTCCTTTTTAAAACAGACGGCTGACCGATCGTCGCCTCAGTAGCATTTCACAGAACCTGAGCAGATTCCAGGTCCAGATCTTGTTCTGTGGCTTCAGTCAATCTTGGGATTTTTAAAATGTAGATTGAGTTCAATTGGCAGGCTGATTTCTTTTAATGCAGCCGTACTCCAAAACGCTCAGCAGCCACAGGTTCTACAGTCAATGTTTCGGTCCATATTCAGTCCCTGAAACATACACATTCACCTGGTTTTATCGCAAAAGAAATAAAATACTCTTCCTTGCTTTTAGTTATATTGACTAATTCTTTTAAAAAAAGCTCTGGCAGATAAAAATGTGTAGCAAAAATGGACTTCGTCACTGGGTAATCAGCTGAGAGAAAGGCTTAGCTGTCGTTAGCTTAGAGGAGCACGTCCTCGTCCTCGTCCTCGTCCATGGTGTCCGCCATCGTTGCGTCACGTTTCACTAGATTCTCACTGTGAGCGAGGGGGGTTTCACACAACGGCGACCTCATTAGATGCCACTTACTTAGTGGAATTTTTTAACATTACTTTATGGATTAGGCCATATCGTAGGAGAAAAGTCTACATTTAGGTCAACAATTTCAGGACATTTATTTTTCCCTCTTGTTTAAGTCGGATGAGATGTTTGGGAAAGAGAGAAACGTGTGCCAGAAATCGAATAATGGCGTCGTACGAGCATAATAACATGACAGTATTCTATCCAAGGCTCCAGTTCGATGGAAGAACACTGCGATGGCGAATAGACAGGCGTGAACATTATTGCCGATGAAGTTTCAGCATTTTTATCTCGTCAACCAGACACGGAACATTCTAATGACAGTTTGGGAACAGAAAACAGGCAGCACGAGAAATATCCAGTGATCAGAGGAACTTTTCTCTCTTTGACGGAAATTTCTCCCAAGTTAATTTCTTCCTATTTAACCAGAAACACAGCATTAGCCATCAACTTGTGATGGGCCGTTGATACTACGGCCAATGAGAAAAGCCTCAACAGAAGAAGCACAATCGACACTAATGCATGTACCCAGGAGAAAATAATTGAATTTTTATCTATTTTACACTATAATGAATCCTTAGACATTAGCACGGACCGAGCGAGGAGGACTTTGCAGAGAACGGATAATTACTTAGTGGGAGAATGAATCTATGGGCCGGTCAGACAGAGGGAGGGAGAGCTTCATTATCCTGGAGGCTGAGGAGGACACAGTGGTGGCGGAAGCATCTGGTGCTTTAAACCACACATTTATCTGTTGTCTGGTTTCCTTTGCAGAGCCCACAGCCCAATAAACTCTTCATTATCACTTAGGGGAATTAATGCAAACTCCAGTTTTAATGTGTAGCCTATACGTCTGTGAGATTATTTAAGTCTCGGTTTTCCGTGTGAGTGATTTGTGCGAGCCGGTTGAGTTTGTAGAACTGAGATTCTGCTCTTTGTGCGTCGTGTTTTTCAATAAACACAACTGGCGGTGGGAAACCAGTGAGGGATCACGACCATGATGTTGCATTTGTGACTCGCTCTGGGCCCTTTTTGTTATGAACCAAAGTGCCATCCCAGTAACCCCCCTTAGGGCTGGTACACGCCAACCCAGCGTCGCTTCAGGTCACGGATGTCCGGGCAGTACAGTGGCAGTAAACAACACAACAAGGTCGGTCAACTAGTACAAACAATCAGATAAAAATGTCTTCTTTATTTCTCGTGCAGTGTGGCTGATTGGAGGATGGAAATGTTGCCGGTGTTGTCAGAACTTGGCCCGCCGGTTGAGAAAGAAGAAAGGAAGAGGCAGAGTAAATAAAATGTAATAAAGAGAAAGCACCCAAAATGGCTGAAATTATGGATGGCACAGCTTTAGATTCAAGATGCTTTGCCTTTTGGTCAATTCAGCAGCCAATCAAAGTGATCTCTCTCAATAACCGTCCCAACACCGGTTCAGTGGATTGAATATCAGCACTGGGTCAACTATAAAGATGCAGACAAAGAAGAACAACGGCGACGGCGCAGTAAACACCAAACAGACGAGGGTGACGAATTTTCCCGACTGCCGATCGTTGACATTGGTGTGTACCGTCTTAACCCTACTACTTTACCCTACTCTTCGGACTTGGGGCAGGTTTCCGGTCTCTTTCAGGGGCCGACGTGTAGTGGCCATCTCTGTTTTCAGATTCTGAATCCAAACAGAATGCTGAAAGAAATTTCCAATGAAACATGGGAAGAAAACTCCAAATATTGGATCGTAACGATGAGCGTCTCAAAATGCAGACGGTACTCAATGCTAATGTCGATTTGAATGAACATATTGTAACGATCTAACGATTTGAGACCGATTGGGTCAGTCACGGTTGATAAAGCCAGCAAGCAACATGATTTAATATATTGAATAATAATCACGTTTAAACATTTCCTGTGGAAAATGTCAACTGTTGCCGCTACAGAACAAGCGGTGTCCCATCAGATTAAAAAAAGACAAAAAAGGTGGTAAAAAGTGGTACTAAGGAACTCCTTATCAAATAAATGAGAGATATGAAAGCAAAATGTGACTGTAACAGGTTTTCACAACATTAAAACCGTTTCAGGTCAATAACTAGGGAATGTTAGCTCACAGCAGACATTAGCTCAGTTTAGTCTAAAAACGCCTGAGTGTGTTGTGTCAGTACGCTTGATTTGCTGGCCCCTGTCGAGTCGTTTGTGGTCTTGTTGAATTCTCTACAAGGTGTGTTCTAAGGACTTCAATGTTAAATATTGGTTGAAACGATGTCCCACGCTTTGTAAATCCCCTAGTCTCTAATATGTTTAGAATCAGGGTTACATAGAAGCTCGTTTATGTTACTGTTCACTCTTTTGTGCCTCTATGAATGAACATACAGTATATGTGTATAATATCAGCTGGGGTGAGGCCCATTGTTTGACTTAACGGACAACCTCCCCAGCTGACTTCACAAACAGAGTACGTTAACACAGAGGAAGGGGCTGTGGGGCCGCGGGTGTTGTTTTCTAAGAGTTGGGGCCACCATTGGTGCTCAGTCGACCATTGCTTATGAAATCATCACCTAAATCTCCACAGATAGGCAACTGTTGTCAATGGACCCGTCAGCCTGTCCCCCTGCCCCGCCCCTCGCCCCTCGCCCTCTGTTCCTAAAGAAAAGCCCTTGTCCCTGCCCACCCTCCTCCGGGAATCCAGAGGGGGATTAGGACGAAGGTCCCGAAACGAGTCGGCCAAAGAGCGGCGTCCTCATGAAGAGTCTATTTCACACATGAGTGTGCCTCCATCTCATGCTGTTGGCGACTCTGTGAATGGGCAGACGGAGAAAATGGATGGGTGGGGGGTTCCAATTGATCTCTTTAAGCTGTCGGGGCTTACTTAACTCATCCAGGAGCCGCCACTCTGCTGAAGGTATCGCCAAGGCCCCACTTTGCATGAGAAAACCAGGATTAATCCAAATGTTTGCCCGCGCCGAGAGAGATGTTTTCCCAGTCTTTACGGCCCCCAAAGAATTTTGCCCATTTTTTCCTCTTTTGAAGCTCTAAGATTCATACACTCTCTCCTCCCTGAAGTTGTAGCCGGGGTTGAATGTAGGAAACAGGAAAGATCGATGCAGCGACGCGTCTACTGTCGACACGGTTACAAGCCAGCAACGACCCCATTTGACAATCCTCTCAGAAGACATCGAGAAAGCTCCCTGCGAGGTGTCCATGGCAACCGCGAGCAAGCCGAGCTTACAGTAACTCCGCTGATACCTCGCCCCCTTCCGTGCATCCAGTCTGATGCATGGAAGCATGACTCATCTATTTCCACCTGTCCTCCTCACTCCGTCACTATGCCTTCGTTAGCCTCCCCCAGCGCGCGAATCTCCAGCTCAGTAACCCAGATTCAGTCGATTATCACTCATTAAAACATAAATCCGCACTAACAAACGGCTGTCAGATATGTCTGATATCTGAAAACTATTGAAAATACATAACTGAGTGTCACAGTCAGTGTTGGTGATGCTCCTTCGTACCAATGAAGGTGAGAGCTGTTTACGCTCTCCTGAAACCTGAAGGTTTTCCTCTTCAATGAGCTCATTAGAAAAAACATTTATGCAGACAAAATTAATCTTTTCAAGATAAATGGCTGATTTCATTTTCCAACAGTTTCAAAGATTTGAATGAAGGGGCTGCAGCAAACTGGCGGTTTTACTCCTTTTCTGTGATTTTTTTGACAAAAGCAGCTGTTTTATCCCTTCAGCAAGTGAAGTTTTAGAGAGAATAAAATGTGATGCATCAATCTATGTTATCATATACAGTGAGGGGGGCACAGGGGACATGGTTTCGAGTGGAGGCGATGCGAATGCTTTGCCTGCAGCGTAATTTACTATTGCAGATTCAACAATGTTTATATGTTGATATTTTCCTTGAATGCTTCTTAAACTAAGGTCTCATTCACACCAGGTTTGAGCGTTTACCCCCCCCCCCCGATAAAAGTCCGTTTGAGATTTGTGAGCTATGAAACGTGGCCAACTCACATCTCACCGAGGAATAAACAAACTCCACCTGAATAAAGACTTTTGTACTGTTTTCTTCCACGTCTTTCCCCTCTGTATCTTTGATTCCCTTTACTGCTGTCGCGCCACATCTTCACCTTGCTTCCTTTGCCTCCTGTTTTCGTCCTCCGTCTCCATATCTCTCCTCCCCCCCCTCCAGCCCTCTCGCTCTGCCTTCCTTTCCTCGGGAACACTTGTGTGTGTCCTCGAGCTCCGCCATAAATCCTGCCGTCAGACGACCAGGCTAGCGTTGGGTCAGCTCGCTCACACACTTTTTTGTTTTTGCCTTTGTCTCGGAGCTCTTTAGCGAGGGGCGTGGAGCGGCCCCCTCTTCCCCGCAGCTCTGCCCGCGGTGCCGGGGTTTTCTCTCCGGCCCTGTTGGCGGGGGGGTGAGTGGCGGAGCAGGAAGGCCAGGGTTCAGAGTCCCAGAGAGACGAGGGACTCTGCTGCGGGCCGTCAGACGGCACCCGGGGGAGTCAGAGAGAGCTATTGAGGGGAAAGAATAGCCTGGCCGGGCCGGGAGGAGGGCCGAGTCCAGCCCACGCAGCGTGAGGCGCCTTATCATGGGAAAGATAAGTGAAGGGGAGCTGCGAACTGATCCGCCTCCCTGTTACAGAGCTGTGCTCTCAAGTACAAAGTGGCCCTTCAGTGGATGTTCAGCAGCCTCCGGACCCAGATCCACTTCTCAGGTTTATCAGTCCGAGAGACAATAACCCCGGTGTGACTTCCTGTGTAGCCCTGTGTAGTTCAAGAGCAGAAGGTCACAAAGTGCTGCACAAACAAAAGAATAAATAAACAGATCCAGAGCAAAAGACTTTTTAAACAGCCAACAAACCAAGGCGAGATAATATCAATGTATGAAAGAAAACACATTAATCGTAAGCAAAGTGAAATAAATAAATGAATGCGTCTAAAGCTGCTTTTTAAAAGTCATCGCGTGTGTCCACGTTCCGTAAGTTCAGTGGCAGAGTTTCAACTTTAAAACGCACCGTCACCTTTGGTCTTCGGCCCTGATGCCAGGAACTGTTGTTACAGAGCTACTCTGCTAATGTAAGAAGTTAAAGATACGGAAGATTGAAAATTTCACTCCAGCGCTGACTGTTGGCTGAACAGAGTCGGCTTATCCCTCTGTGGCTTTTTTTTAAAAAATTTTTTGGCAAAATACAGGGAATCAGAGTAAGCAGAAGATAAAAGATCACAGCTCGTCACGGCAGCCCTCCTCTGCTGGTTTTGAACAGACACAGAGATCATCACAAGCCCATCAGACGTCACACACCTGCAGGCCACGGATGGCCTCCACCAGTAGAGGGCGCTTGAGTCACGCCTCCTCTGGTTCACAATTGCCAACCTGTGTGCAGGCAACACACACGCACGACGCTGCAAAGCACCACACCCAAACCACAGGCACGTATATGTGCCTCGTTCAGAGGCTGTAATTGTGTGTCTGCGAAGAGTTTCTCTTTTTAGGCACATCCACACATGAATTCATTTCGCCCCAATTAAAGATTCATGATCCTCCTGCAGCAGGACAGCTGTGCAGTCTGCAAATTCTGCGTCTGATAGGGATCCTGACACAACTCATGAACAATTCAAAGCTAATCCTTCATTTAAATGGAGCTACGGTGGATTCTCATTGGAGGCAGTGATGATATTCAAATAATGAAATTTCATCAGTCAGTAGAAAAAAAGAACATTTAGAACGAAAATTTCAGGACAAAAAAAAAAAAATGAAAATGCTCGTTGGAAGTAAGTGGTGGTGGTAAAGTATGTTATAAATCATGTTTAATTTTCTCCTCCAGACATAATGCGACTCATATTTTACTTTGAGGAGAACGCCGGAACCTAAAATTTCATAACACGGAGAATCTTAGGTCAGAAATCGTTACTTCGGTGTGGAGTTCGGTCGCTAGCAGGGTTCCGTCCCACAATGCATTGGTCAAGTCAAAACATTGGAAATAAATCGCTTGTTATTTACATTTATTTAAATAATTGACCCAACAAAACCAATAACAAAAAGACAGAATTTAAAACAGAAAAAAGAGAATAATCTTACACCATCTGCTCCTACACTCAAGCTCTAAGCGCACGTTCAAGTAGGAACATGGAGTCGCCGCCTACAAATGTCCTACAACAGACAGCTGCAAGTCAGGCCTTTCAGGACATTTCGATGTTAGCAGAGAGAGTGATAGAAAGGAATGGCTGCTTGGTTCCAGGATTGTTCTTGTGGAACACTGGGTGAGCTTTCATTTGGAGGGAGAGCCTTAAATTAGAAAACCCAACATTTTGTAGCTGAAAGGCAGAACCGGTGCTGCTGCCGTGTAGAGTTGAAAACTGAGAACAATACAGCTTCAGAAGCGGAATAGCATAACTCGCTGTCACAATATGTTTAAGAAACAAGGCTCAAAAGACAAATTGAAAATCTGAAATAAAGAAAACTTCTTAATTTTGATTTTAAAACCTGATTCTAGATCAACCAGGACATAAATTCAAAAGCAGATCAGCCACCGAACGTGGTCGGTGAACGTGAATCTGCACTGACGTCTCTGTGCGTCAGGTCTCAGTCGGTGGGAACGTCCTCATGTTGGGGGGGGCGGGGCTCATTCACTCTGGCCTCAATGGTTCGAGCACAACAATGGGCGTGATCGGTGCACGCGGTGCCAACAAAGAACAGATAAAGACTTTCTCAAGGATCAACAAGCCTGCTACACCATCTATATTGCTCTGAGGACCGCCACACCCTCCCCACGGCTGCCTTTGAATAACAGCGCCTGAAGAAGCTGATAGACCTCAAGATGGGATCAGCATTCACCTCCCCCTTTGTGCAGGTATTCACTTTCAGCAGGCGTCAGATTGTGGCTCTTCGGCCTGCCTTTAGCCAACGATAGGCCGGTTGTGGGAAGTTTACGGGGCACAGAGGGTCTGTTGTCCGCTGGATCTGCATCTGATGGTGTCTCATCCGGGCGACAGGAGAAAACTCCACCCGTTCACATTTCTTTCACTCTGAAACAGGATTCATGGAGGCGTGGAGCAGAATCAGCTGCCGAGGCTTTGACATGACATGCATTTTGTCTTTAAATGTAATCATTGGTGTTACAGTGGGTCGTACTTCTGGCACCGCATCAGCTTGGCAGCGTGACTTAGGAGAGACGGCCAAATAGCTGGAAGACGACTCAATTAAGTGCATATCGTTGTCATAATGTGTTCATGGGAAGCCACTTATTGTAGACTGACATCAGCTCATTAGAAACAGGGAAGCTAAAAGTGAAAGAAAAGACTGGAAAAAGCCATTAATGTCTGCACACCCAGAACCAATCTGTCCCTGCTGGTCGCTGTGAATCTGAATCTCATCGCTAAAAGGCCAATTTTCCATCCCCAGACCTTTGAGGAGACCTCTGCTATGCTATTACACCTTCCTGGCTCCATCACATTTTAGGTGAGGTGCATTTAACTTTGCGAAGGATGTAAAAATTTTACAGCAAGCTAAACAGTTTGATGGAGTTTAATCATTTTGCACAAGAGAAAAACTGTAGTTTGTCCAGAAAAAGCCACATCGCAGCTTTGTGTTTTGCATCCATTCATCCAATATGCTAAAACAAGCTAACAAATAAGAAATCTGCATGAATGTGTCCTCAAGAAAGAACGAGGACCGCTACACATCTGCTCGTAGTATATTTGGACCTTAAGTTGTGCATTCTTATCCTCCCTGGCATGCTCCGTTGTGCTTTATGCTGAATGCTAGCACTAGCATGCTAATGTTCCCGGTGTTAACATTAGCTCACTTAACGGCATGCAGTTTAAAATGGCATTTAACATGTCACATGCTAACCAAATACCAGAATTTAATCTCACGCCATCTTTCATGTCTTAGCTTCTTAGCATGCTAATGCTAATGCGATCATTGTCAAAATGCTAACTTATTAAATAATACTTCAGTAGAAAAGTAACAAATACTAACATTTGGGGGGTGGGGGGTGTTCAGCAGAGAATCTTCACATTTTGTGTTTTGATGTGCTAATTTACGTGAATCAGTTCCTGGTTTAACTAATAATCTGGTTAAAAGATACTGTCACTTTAAAACAATCACATGTAACTATTTGACCCAGATCTTTTCGAGCAAACTTTTCTGCTCAGGCTGCCTCAGACTTGACTTTTACTACAGAGTACATTGGGGAATATAGGCGCTTCAGGGTCTCTCTCTCTCTCTCTCTCTCTCTCTCTCTCTCTCTTCATTTAAGTCTCTATCAAGGAACCAGCAAACATGAGACCGGGGGTGGGGGGTGTCACATAGAGCTCCTGGGGATCTCAAACGCAGTGATGTGTTATTCAGTGGTTCCTGTGTGTTGTCTTTATTGTGAACACTCCCAGAGCTGGAAACACATGTAGATTTGACTCACTCTGTTCAAATCAAGCGCTGATTACGGAAACAGTGAAACAGTGTTTCCACCTGCTTACATTCAATATGGTCGCCAGAGTGGATGTTAAGTTATGTCAAAAACATTATGTTTCCCCATTTCAAAATTAAATTCTGTTTCATAGAATTATATATTTCATTTATTTTCTTCATGAAAACTCTTCTTCATGGCCTTAAAATGGCTTCGATGTAATTTGACACCTTTGTGTCCATTCTTTCTCTGCTCTGTGCTCTGCCCCCTGTCTGCAGCCAGCATGAACTGCTGCTCACAGTCTGACTTTTAAACTAGTCTACTGTACGCTGCACAGTGGCAAGTTTTAACGTCGGGGCGATTCAGCCACACATATATGAGGTCGCCTGATAATCAAAATGATCATTTCTACCACTGGATTGGTTCCTCAGTGCTTCTATACAAAATACCCAGCATGTCAGAGCCCATTTTTTGGGGACTGTCATCTGTTGGATTGAAGAACGAAAGCAGAAATCCTCAGCCATAACTTTAATGTTCATTAGTAGTACATAAAACAAGGTTAATACGTCTAAAAGCTTATTTTCACCAGAGGGATACTTTAAAAGGCTGAGATGAGATACAGTGCAAATTCATTTATACATGCAATCAAGTCTGTGTCACAGGGCTTTACAGGCCTTGGTCTGTGATCAACAAGCCCCTGGAAGAACAACAAAGAAAGAAAAAAAAAATCCCCCTTTCACTGAAGTGACACCACAGAAACAGAATTTTAGAACAGAACCAAGAACTTCAAAGTGAGATCTGTGACTTAGACGACTTCATGTGCAAAGAAAGTGTAATAAACTGAAAGAACAGAGTGGAGACTCTCCGCCGTCCTGTCTCCCTCCATTAGACAATCAAGTAAACCAAGTTCCCACAGCTTTCTTAACCTCACGTTGTTGTCTTTGATAACATGACTGTGTTGTTGCACCAGTCGGCCTTGTCCAACACGGCGTCCGTCACCACTCTACAATCCCTGACATGTCAGCAGACACCAAGGAAAACACAAGTGGAGCCTTGCGCAAGTGCTCCATCAGGCAAACTGTATCCAAACAATTCAGCTCTAATCTGCTGCTGAGCATGCGCCATCAATCAGGCTGTCAGGCGGCGATAGCCAGCGAGAGTGTGGGGCTGCGGGACCAACAAAGCGCCTCTGAGCCACTTCCAGCTGAGACGCATTTATTGTGAAAGAGCTCTGACGCAACAAGGTGCGGAGTTCTTTGGTGGAAGACATAAATACAGATTCAAACACAAAGCTATCAGCGTGTGTCTGATGTCCGTTGGGTGTGATCCGGTTCGCGTGTGCTGAGGCCTTCCAGTCCGGCTCCATTCCAACTCCTCCACGCTTTGCAAGTGTTCCAGGCCGCTCTTTGACATGAAATATGCCTAATAGATCATGGCTGCGTGTAATGTGTCCAGGCTGCTGTGTTGGGAGACATAAGAGCGACTTCGTTTCAATCCATCGCCATCATGATTGGAAGGAAGTCATTAAAAAAAGAGGGATTAAAAAAAGAGAGGTAGCGCACCGAATAACTGAAACATGTCCGGAGCTTCTCTTCATGGCGGATTTATGAATCAATGAATCGCATTATGCTGCGTTCACACCTAAGAGCTCACTTCCTTGATGCGCACCAGATGTTGTTGTTGTTGTTGTTGTGTCGTCTCTCAGCTGGTTCGGTCAGTAAAGGTCATGTGCACGGAATTACGGTCAATAATTGGTCAGCTGTTTAAAAAAGAAATAATAATAATAAAAAAAACTTAATGTGATTGGCTGAAAAGTGGTTCCGTATTACTCTCCGACGGGGATGACCTCTGACCTCTGACAGCTTGTTGAAGCAGTGGATGCTGTGAAAACACGGCAGCGGTACAGTCGGTCAGTTTACTGCTCTCATCGCAAATGGCATCAATAAGTCACTTGATCTTATCCCACGGCCACCGCAGTGTGATTCAGCCTCGAACAGCCACGTAGGCCGACCGTGCACAGGAGGTCCGACTGCTTCACGAGTTATTTACTGTATCCACCTGCTGCGCAGAGCGGCCGCAGCTGCGCTCACAGTCATCAGAGCTGCAGAACCCCCAGATGTTTTCCCAGGGACGGCCCAGGGAAAACATCACGAAAGTCGAGCTCAGTTAAATCAGCGGAGATTCTTGGACCTTCCCACTCCTCCTGCTTCCTTCTCATCACGCCTACGTCCGACTTAATGTCATCTCTGTTGTCACTGATGCTCGTATATTAAACGGTTGACGACTACAAAGTGACCATTCTGGTGCAGAGTGAGAGACTTTGGGCTGTCGGGGGCATTTATGTGAAATAAAGAAAGAGACTTTGCCAGCTCCTCTACAGACAGTAGTATTATAGTAATGCACAAGAAAGTCTATCAGACTCTAAAGTAGATTACTTACAGAACTTTTCCCCACATTTTTATGCAGGTTCTGAAGCAGAGCCCGTCCACAGAAACACTCCACCTCCTGTTTTCACTGTCATGTCACCACCATTCAATAAAAAGAGAACTATGTTTGCATTTATGTTGAAGCTATTTGTCTTGATTCAATTTAACTGTATACAAGTCACATGAGAGAATCATGAGAGGATAAGACATCTGTGCTTCTAAGTCCCAGACAGCACGTGGAATGGAATGGTGAGGAGTGGGGGGACATAAAGTTCCCTTCAGTGATGAACTAAAATCACTTCTTTCCAGCTGTTTCAACCTGTTTTCACAGCACATCCATTTGTGGCCGTGTCCCGTTTCTCTTGCTTATCATCAGAAGTGTAGCGCGATTCTGTCAAATCCCATTAAAGGGATTCATTCATTCATTCATTCACTCACTCACTCACTCAAAAGAATTGATCCCCTTTATGTGCAGAATGAATGGGCTTTGCTGATCAGTTTGTGGTGGTCCTGCGGGGGTCAGGAGTGAAAGGCACAGTTGTCTTATTGTGTTTGTAGCTGCTGGACGGCCAAATCCCTTCAGACTGAAGGGCTGCAGATGCAGCACGTCAGGGAACGTCCCCCTGTCATCCCCGGATTAACCCCCACATACAAATCAGAGGTTATCTGCCGAGAGTAGAGAGCAGGGACGATGATACCACACACACACACACAGACAGCATAAACAAGCCTACAGTGTGTGAGCTCTCTACATCCCATCCATCGCCTTCAGCCCACAGCGCTGTGATGTCACAGATAGCTCCCTGATTGGTCAGAACTCTGCAGAGGATCAAACCCTGAACTGAAACACAAAGTACAAACACTAAGTTCCCCCCCTTTCTTGTACTTTGACCCTGGAGTGGAAAATTTGCCCAGTGTTGGTGTTAAATGGGACGCCAGAGAGAAAACAAACATCGTGAAACAGGGAACCAATACAGGTATGTAAATCCAAACAGAGTTCAGTTCAATCACAAGGCTCCTGGAATGTTCCCCACCCCCCCCCAGTAAAGTCAGCATGCTCAAGTTCTGCCAGTTATTCCCGTTGTCTTCCAAAAACTATTTTTACAGAGCAGTAGATTAACTCTGACAGGCTTCTCCACCAACCGTCTGTAAGAATAACTAAAACTGACTAAACTGCTACCCAGATTAAAGTGGCTGCATTATTATTTTTCTATGCTGATATAAAAATAGGATTCTGTGGTTAGTTTGTGAAGGTTCTCAGTCATCCAGGTTGAGGAACTCTTAAGTGCTTCAGTTGAAGGCACCTTGTCGATGTTTCACCTCTCATCCGAAAGGCTTCTTCACTTGGAAACGTCGGTGGTGATTCTGTGATTATCCAGACACGTAATCAATGACAAGGTGCCTCCTCCTGATGTGACGTACTCGTTTCATACAAAACACACCCACATGCGCTTCTTCTTCTTCTGATTTATATGGTGGTTGGTAAAAAGCTTTTTGCTTTTGTACCCACATCTGCTGCACACTCACATTAGACCAGTTTTGCTCATTGGACAGAGAGAGTCCACGTATAATCTGTTGAGACACACACATATTTTCACTCTTAGCCTAAAACAATGATCACGGCTGACACGTCGTGTTAAACCACCACTCTGGTTGATGACAATCCACCTGACGTGAGTCATCCAGAAACATCCATGTTAATCTTAATATTTCAAGGTGTTCATGTTTAATTTTCCATATTTCACCATACTGGCAAACAAGTGGTATAAAGTACACAAGATATGCAACAAAGGTCTCGTCTAGACATTGAAAAAAAAAAAAAAAAATCACTGGAGAGTAAATCCACCTGGAAGAATGTTTGCTCGCCACAAACGTGACGTTTCTTTCACTGCTTTTTAAATGGAAGTCAGGTCAAGTGAGCTTTATTTACACAGCCAACAATGTAAAGACTGGAAGCAAATCAGAACCCAGAAGAGCAACGCAGGGACAAACAGAGGCAAAGAAGTTGTATTTCACTTTTGTTTCAGGCGGGAGTTCAGTTCCACTGATGGGAGACAGAGAGCGAACAGGGGATCAAAGAGTGGCGAGTCCAAAGAGAACGCAGCCGTCAGGAACACTGCAGACAATCAGAGAGCAGAGGGCCTGTATATAGACTCAGAGGAACGAGGGAATGAGCTGCAGGTGAGGAGATGGGCAGGAAAAAGGAGGGGGATGATTGCAGGAATGGCAGGGTCTGAATAATTAGGGGAGTTAATGACACGGCAGGAAAACAGAGAAAATAAATGAGCAACCCTGAGAACGTTTTACAAATTTGCCTTCGGTAACAAGGTCAGTGTTAGTCTATGTATATCATTTGGAACAGGAAAGATATGAAGTTTAAAGTTGGGATTGAAGCTCATGGCCCTGTTGACTTTGCCACAGAGACATTAAAATTTGAAGTTCGCTGACGTGGAACCACAAAGACGAAAGCCAGTCCACACGTAGATCTCCAAATAAACCTCCAAATAAAACCTCCAGTAAACACGCCCAAATCACTGCAAAGAAGCAGTCAGACGGGACTAAATCAAGAAACTCAGTCGTTTTGTAGGAAATTCAGAAGTTTTCACAACAACGTTCACCCAAAACTTTGTTATATAAATATTTCTGTACATGTTCACATAACCTACAACCAAAACATTTTACGTCCGGAGATGTAAAATTGGGTGCAGGCCGGCAGCAGCGGATTGGTTTTGCTCATGTATTTACACAGATTCACAGCATTGCTGCAGGCTGTTGCATCGACGCCTATTTAAGTCTGCCGCAAGCATATAAACATAACATAACAAACATATGTGAAACCGTATGCACAACCGGAACACTGGATCTTTGCGTATCACCACTGCTGACTGACCCAAATATTGTAGAGCTGAAATCAAGAAACAGAAGCGTCATATCTGTTGGAGGAAGTTCACGCAGGTACGTTAACCACATAACTTTTCTCTGTGTGTGTTTAATCAAATCAGAACTGAAACACCAGATCAGCACCCATGAGTTTGGCAGAGGGAGGAGCCAAAGAAGAGCAGCCAAGGAGCTCCAGGTGCTGTTAATAAGAGACATGAAAACAGTAGATTTTGCTAAAAACACATGTCTAAATTTAGATTTTCATGCCTGAGAGAGTTTTTTTCATTTGATTTCAGTTTGACAGTTGTGTTTCCTCCTCATAAGAAAGTAGTTTTTTTCTTAACCTTAAACTTAAATGAAAGTTGTGGAATGAGTCACAGCAATGAAGCGAGTCATTAGTGTGGAGTCTCACACCCAGTTTACCATCGTGAGCTGGGTGAAATCTCTCAGTGTTCAAAAGAATTCTATAGCTTCAAAGATAGAATGGAATTGTAACATTCCTCAAAGGAAAAAAAAACTGGGAAAACTTGGGATATGTTTTAAAATGTTGAACAAAAAAAACAGAATTTCCAACAAAAAAGCTATGTAAATTCATGGGTAAAGACATGGACACAACCAAACAAAACGCGGGAGGGTGTTTAAAAGAAATGTACAGTGTTTCACCACCTGAATCGCCAACGTTATCAGGCCCAGTCAGGGTTTTATTTTGAAGGACGGCAACACAAGCTTTAGCCGCCGTGACATCCAGCCAAAACGATACCGACGCGCCGCGATGCTGCAGCCCGCCGCCAGCGGCGTGAAAACGGAAGCTGTAACGGCCAAAACAGAATAGTGCATCACTGAAGGCCAAGACGGGCGTCTGGAAGGAGTTTTGTCTGATAACAGACTGCGAGGATAACTTTGCCAGTGCCACTGCTGCCTTTAAACCGTTCCATAAAGCCTTAGCATTTGATAGCCACAAGTCAGACACGTCTGGGTTTTCAAATCTGGACTCCGGCCCCCAGAACAGAGCAATGGCAGCATGGAGTATATAACTCACTCCAAATGGGAGCTGTCTTCTCACTGATGTGATGGCTGGTTCTGAGCTATGAGGGCAGTTTACAGAACTTGCAGCTAAGTATGTGGAGCACAGCAGCTACCTGCACCTGTGGGCATTTCATGCGGGACGCGTGTAATGGATCATTGTCAGAGCCGGTGAAATGGCTCACCTTCAGGTAAATACAGCACACTGTGTCCTTATGTCTGGCTCCCTGACTCCAAGTGAGAAATCTCCTTCATTCTTACAGGCGGAGTGGAAGTGCGCTCTCTCAACAATTACGATTCTCTGCCACCGTGCTCCCCTGACACCCAACCAATTATGTTTTTCTTTTTTTTTTTTTTTTTTTTTTTACGATTT
>KV751380.1:426067-442919 GCA_001698575.1 Mola mola | reverse complement strand
CACTATTATGCAGCTACTAATGGAGCGGCGGATTTGGAGTGGGATAATTAAAACCAATGGAGGAGGGGGGCGAGGGCGCGAGGGGAGCACCTAAGAACGTTTTCATGTGTGCACGTTCACATGTTTGCAGGAGAGGAAGAAAGAGCGAGAGGCCATGAGAGGCAAAAGAGTGAGAAGAGAGAGAGGGAGAGAGGGTGAACCCCATCAACAAAAGCAGGGATGTGTCTGTCCCCCCCCTCCTCGACCATGCCTGCTGTGGCCTCCCAATAGCCAGACATCTGCCTCATTAAAGCCTGCACTTCACTGCATGCTGCCCATTGTCCGCCGCCTTTCTGTTTGTGCACAGCGTCCCCGAGGCCGGCAGGAATAGCTGCACAGCCACGGAGCGAGCGGGGGCCCGAAGGAAGTGTTTTGTTTTGGAAAACCTGCCTTGAAATCAACCATCGCTGCAGAGAGACAGTGATACCTGGGGAAGCACAGACAAGCACACAGCTCGGTTTATGTTATTCTTCCTCCCTGCGCTCACAGGCCGGTCAGTCTGCAGGACTCACTCACACCACAAGCGCTCTAGCAGGTGGTTTTATTGATTAGCACACTTTTAACAAGGCAGGATCTAATCAGGAGAGTCCTGAGTGCTCTCACTTTAAGCTGTGAAAACGTGACTTTGTGGTCAGAACAGGAGCCAGTGTTCGTCTCGGGACAGTCACCCTGTGTAGAGTTTGTCCATGAATCACTCAAAGAGGCTCACCAAACCTCGAGCTTCTCCGCAGAACATCTCTTTTGTTGTATTTCACAAGATAAAAGCGCTTTCCTTAACCCTTCTCTCGGGTTTTTTCCTCCCCCCACGTCCGTCAGGTGCACGTCTTCTCAGGTGCAGGCTCCAGCACACCTGAGCTGGGTCATATGCTGCATTCAAGTGACGTGGGAAGGTTGGACTTTCCGCCATTTTTCCATCTTTGTTGCATTCATGAAGTCATAAAGTGGGAACATCGTGGCCATTTTAAAGGACACATTTTAATGCAATTAAACTAGAGGTTGATGGATATTAACTGTTGATTCATGAGTAGTAAATGAAACAAATGAGGTGAAACCACTAAAATATAGCTTCAAGTAGCTCTTGTTATCAGATATTCTATTAAAAAAAAAAAAGTGTTTCTAACTAATCTAGATCACCGCTCATGGAGTCAGCAGATAACCTTAATACCATATTTCACATTACATGTGATCAAAAAGTCCTATTCAATATGGGAATTAATCAATTAAGATTTTTGCCATTAAACTTGTATTGACTTTTGCCGCCATGTCTACCCATTAAGTGTTGATCCTTGATGTTTTTTATTGATGTGAGAGGCATGTGAATTTGTGGTAAAGCCGTGATCCCAACATCACATGAATGCAGCAGTAATCAAGGCTTGCTGGAAAAAGAACGTGTGGAGGCACATTGTAGCTGCACAGTTTTGTCCTGATCAATCTATGCAGGTATTTTCAATGATGGTCACTAATTTAGACCTGTGCACGGGGGCGGACTGCACATGCATTTGGCACCTGTTTAAGAAACTTATGTTGGATGCAGAGGTCCAGGCTTCACCGCCCTGGCAGACACGTTTGTAGGGAGTCTGCATTATGAGCCCACAAGGGCCCTCAGCAGACTTACTGAGAGTCCACTTGAGGCCAACTCTTCAGACTTCACTGATATACTGTAATTGCCCACAATTGTTGCTTTCCAATTGTTCTCCTAAAGCAAAAATAACTTGTCATGAATGCATAAAACAATGACCTACTTACTTGAATTACAAGAGCGAAAAAACGGAAACTAGAGTAGCAGTGACAGTTGGGAGCGATCCTAAATGATCAGTCTTGTAGCTTGTTTCACCAGCTGTGTGTAAGTTCTGTTTAAATCAGACTAGTTAGTGCTTCTTTGTTTGGTTGCAAACCTGAGACATAAAATTCATCTTAACAACGTGAAAACTAGAAAAGAGTTTAAAATCCCTCTCCTTACCTACAAAGTCCTAAATGGTCTTGACCCTTCATATCTTAAAGAGCTTATTGCGCCTCATTACACTACACTCAAAAACGCAGGCTTACTTGTAGTTCCTGGGATTTCCAAAATTATTGTGGGAGGCAGAGCCTTCGGCTGTCAGGCCCCTTTTCTCTGGAACCAGCTCCCAGTTCAGGTCTGGAGGGGAGACACCCTCTATGGGCTTAAGAGTAGGCTTAAAACCTTCCTTTTTGATAGTGTTTATACTTAGCACTGGCACAGCCATGCACATAGCTATGCTACTACAGGCTTAGACTGCCGAGGGAATTCCCATAGTGCACTGAGCTTTTCTAACTCTCTCTCTTTCTCCACTTATTCCTGTCACAGTAATGCTTATTGCTAACTTCACACCTTCCCTGGAGTCCCTGCTGGCTGGTGGAGAGGTGATCATGTGGCTCAGGATCACTCAATACAGTTTTTCCACAGAGGATAGGAGATTGTGTTACCTAGATCCTAGTGTCAATGGCCCAGCGCCATCTGGATTCCATGGACTACACTTCTGGATTAACAGACTCCACCTGCTACACATCAACAGATTACACATAACTCTGGATCTATATATACGCCACATACTCTTTGACCTATGGACTTCATATATTTTAACATGCGTAAGCTTCTGGATCAATAGATTACACATATCTCTGGACTTCACATGCTCTTGGACTCATATACTTTACATATTTTAACATGTGTTAGTCAATGTTTTGTGATTGTCATGGTGTTGTGTTCTGTAAATGTGACATCTATATCCATCTATTCCCTGACCAGAGTCTTTGAAGTTTTTTCTCACCTGGTTCGATGGTCCAAGGGCAGACGGTGTCACATCTATACCGTATAAATCCTGTGAGACAATTTGTAATTTGCGATTTGGGGCTGTACAAATAAAATTTGATTGATTGATTATTTAAACTGTGTCCAGACTAACCAAAACAACATGAAAATGTTAACATAAAACGACTTTAATTATTATAAAGCACTTATTACTGTACTCCCTATAAAAAAAATACCCTTGACAAACAAGCACCAACGAAGAGGTACGTGAAATAGCTCTGTGATTAATTGTGATTAATCCACATGGGGGGCTAATTACCTTAATCTACAACCAGTGTAGAATAACAACGGTGACATGAAAAAGTCATTACAAAATAATAAAGCAAAGCTGTAATGAAGCACATAAAGCCAATTACGCTAATCACGGACTGTGTTCAGTACTTCCCTTTGAGGAAAACCAAAGTGTGAGCGTAAATCAATTTCATCATGATTGTCTATAAATCTCTCCTATCACTGAGTTTCTGACGCCACACACCCGACGTTTGCTCCTGAACATCTTCCAAATCATTCGATCCATCCAACCAACGAGCCATGACTCCAGAAACTGTTTTAATTGCCGGTGAAAGCCTGAAACTGTCCACCCAACATCACAATTTACGTTCAAACTAGGCTACGGTTGAACTTACACGTAGCTGGTGCGACCAACTGCTTTTCCGAGCTTTTGGACTTACAACATGATGACAGTGAATGCATCACTGTGCGTACGACTGAAGTGTGTGAGGTCTCAAGTCCAGAGCTGGGACATTTGGATTGAAACAGGATGAAATATCTTATATGACTAGCTATTACATGCACACATGACATTACAAAATTAGCTGTTTAAAAAAAAGGTAAAAAATCAGTATAACATAGAATTGGGTGAGTTTGGGTACAGCACGCTCCAACCTTAGGTTAATCAACCATATAAAGGATTAATGCTCCGTGAAAGATGTCAACTATCCACAATAGTTTCATTCACCCTCCCCAAACCAATCTGTGATTTCTTTTTTTTTTTTCTTTTTTTTTTACAATCTTCTTTTAATCATTTCATCATCCAAATCACTTTTACGAGACATAATCAAGCGCCGAGCAGGTGTGACCGGAGACCTGGTGACGCCTAGCCCAGGATGAATCAGAGGCAGTCTGGTTGAACCGCAACCAGACTGGGTGGGGATTTAGGCCGAGGTTGAGCAACGGCTCACTCCCAAAGTCTTTCTTTCATAACGAGCTATGACAAGATAATCTGACCCCCTTTTGCTTATTCTCTGCACTAATTACATTTGCCGGGCGTGTGCGCTAAACGTGTTCATGCGTTTGGATAATTAATCACCGCACACGATTCCCCCCCGTTGACGACACGATGGAGCAGATAAAGAGAGAAAAATGAGAAGAAAACACCTTCACCACTGCAGATTTTTTAACCTTTAATTCCACTTTTCACCTTAAAGCTCGTTCTTTAAAGCTCGTTCCCTTGGTGTCGCTGGTCGATGAACCAAACAGGCCAAGTGTATAATGTGATTATTTAAACACGTGAAAATTGGTCTTTTATTTATTTATTTATTTATCTATTTGTGTTTCTGTTTTTCATCACATTTTGCGATTGTGGTGCATTTTATGACACCAGATCAGAGACATAGAGCCACTGTTTCATCAAGGGCTTTTATGTTGACAGTATCACGGTAACAACAGGTAATCTTGCGTTTTTACCTGGCGAGGGGAAGGTTAAACTCTTTTGTTTTCATTCTGGAACAGTTTTACATTAACTGCAGTACTGTGAGAACTTCCTTAAAAGCTAAACAAGCTTTGTCGCCAGAGTCAATCAGAGTTTATCAGAGTCAATATAACAACTGACACTTTGCTAAGCCCCTCCCACTGTCCAATCCCATGTTAGCAACCTTAACTATGTTTGAGAGGCCTATGAAAGTCTCAGCAGAAGCTTTTATGCTGATGTGCTGTGCTTGCAGGACCCGCAATTCTGACATTTGAAAGGTTTAGAAGTGGGTGTTGAATTTTGCACCTCCCCAAAGCTAAAAATGTCAATGCTGTTCCTGTATATCTATCTTTCACGTGAATCGTCAAGATGTTGGGTGTCTGACACTTTTCTATCTATTTTAATGTTCCATTTTAACATTAACTCTGTCGGTGTGAAAGCTGGACAGGATTAGCAACAGTAAGCAAGGGGGGTGGGGCCTAACAAAGGGTTAATTATTAGACTGGGACTCCACTGTCAATTAAAATTCATTCAGACCAAATTCCATCATAATGCAAAGAGGTTGTATAAACTTTAAGTGTGTAAAAACTCTATTACTTTATGGGCCGTGCCTGTTGGGGGAGCAGAGGTGAGGCGTTTATTGCAAAGGTTCTTTCAGTGAAATGCCCATCCCCAATAGATAGAGAGCACTTTGATTTGTAAGGAATGCAAAGCCCCCGCAGAAAAAAAGTCAACTTTTGCTCGAGACAGCCCTGGCCTGCCTGCACATACCGATCGGGCACTTAGTTTCAAAGTAGCGCTGCCCACAACAGCCTGCATACTTCCATACACCGTGCTCCCGTTCTCCTTGGGGCCTGAGGTGAATGTGGCCTTTGAGAGCCGGGGGGAAAGCAAACATGTAGCCAGCAGCTTTCGCCTGGGAAAAGAACATCCAAAGTGAGTGGGCTGCCTTCAGAGCGACAGCCTGAGCAAACAACCTGAGAGGGCTTCATGAGAGTGGAGGGGCCGCCGGGCCAGCTGGGGGTCCCGCGGAGCTGCTTTAAGGTTTCTTAGACTGGCCATCTGAGTAGGTCATGACAAAGGTGCCCCTTGGTAGCTTTACTAGGCAGCAAGAGAAAGATCAGATCTTTCAAATCTCTACAAGGTCTTTAGCTTCAACTTTAAATCTTTAAATTGAAATTTACAGTTGAAATCTCGTCTGCTTGGCTTCTCGAAGCACTTAATGACGCTCGACACACTCACACACGGGAGGAAGTGGACTGTAAGTCAGGAGCTCACAGACCATTCATCTAGCGCTCCTTCAGTGTGTTGGATCGTGTTGTATGCTCTTATCACTCGCAGGGGCTGACGCGTGTAGAGAGGTAGAGAATATGAAAACTCCACATCAGAAAGGTGTGACTGACAGGCACAAACCCAGATTTTGTGTTCCGTGGAGCCAATGAGTCACCGAAGTTAATGATGAGCTTATAATCTTGTGGACAGAAGTTTAACTGGAACCTTCCAACTCCTGAAAGTGGCGTAATCAGGAAGATCATCATCAGGAGACATGACTCAGTAAAATTAGTTTCAAGACATCTCTCCTAATTCTCTTTGGCCATGTGCACTTATCCAATCTCTAAAACAGATGTGGCCATTGTAAAAAAAAAAAAAAACACTGCTGGGAGCTCGCAGACAATAGCAAGTTTTTTTTTGCATTTGTTGAAAAGATTATCATTTATATAAATGAAACATTTCAGCAATACGATTGTCAATTCAGTTAAAATGCAACTGATTGTGTTAGATGGGTCGATAATATCATCTGATATCGATCGAATTCGAATCCCGGCTGACTTTGTGATATTGGAAAATGTCAGATTGTTGTCCAAGGAATCGATATGATATCTTATCGCGATGCGACTGGTGAATTACTCCCCTGGTTTGGACCCACTGGGTGTAGTTCAATGCTCGAATAAAGACCTGGAAAAAACTGACTGAGCACACTGATAAATCTGAGTAGCGAGAGGAAGACCCGACTCTGTAGTAATGTGAGCGGGGTGAATGGCTTGTTTATCTAGCGTTCTCCAAGTCGTGATTACAGTTCACACAGCCTGGATCAGAGCCCCTAGATCCGGGCTTTGAGTGTTTAGCCCGTGGATTATCTATTGTGCCGGGCTAGCACGATTACCCCCACCCACAGCTCACTGACCACCCCAACCGCTACACCAACCCAGCACCCCGGTGGGGGGGTTGGGAATAGGACGCCTGATTTGTCAGGCTGTATCACCCTCAGAACGTTCTGTATCTTGTCATTCCCCCCCCCCCAAAAAAAGTCACACTCTTCCTCAAAGATAAATACCCGAAAGATGTGTTAGCTGTAAAATATGTTCAAATAAAAATTCATTTTCTGAGAGTCCCATTGTATTAAATCAAGTAAAATCTTTCCTTCTCGGTTGTAAGCCAATTATTTGTTATTATAACCATCACACAGCCCATCTGATGCTGCTCAGTCAGTGATCAGTTACAATTTAAAGTTTGAGCGCAGCGCACCAGCTGGATGCAAACTTTCTCACCCACCGGGAAACAATGGGACATCACAAAGTGGTTTTAATCACTGATCATGACTGAGCACCAAAGTTAGGCTTCGGGGATACAATAGCACAACGCCACAAGGATGTGTTGAACACATACTGTATATGATTCAATCTTCAAGCAATAAAGTTGTAGATCCACCGACAAGTTAAGCGAGAACCGCTGCCGCCTGAATGAAATTGCCCAAGACCCGCACACACAAACATCTCATAAAAGTGCTTTTTGAGTTGCACCCATGTTTGCTTCTTTACACTACAGGTCTTGATGGCCAGTTCTGATTTCTTGCCAATATCCCATTTTTTTAATCATAAAAAGGTGACCTACATCTGATACCTGCACTTACAGCAGTTATCAACAGGGGAGACAAAGTGCAGCGTACACACGGGCTTGGCTGCTGAGCCATTAATAACTTCTATAATATGCTTTAGTGACGTTAATATGCCAGCTGATGTCTGCAATTAACTTTCTCACACTCCGTCTCTTCCCCATCAGACGTGGCCCATTTGCACGTTTCTGTTAAGCTTTTGGTTTCGCGTCAAGCAATTAAAAAGGCGCCTTTTCACCTCGGCTGAAATTTCCTCAAAAACTGATTTGTTTTGGACAGCAACCCTGTATTTTATGCCCGCGCTGTGTCCTCACCTAAGACACTTGGAAGACATAAAACCTCAGCATGCGTCCGCTGGACCGAGCGCCCATCACGGATGGCGTCCACCTGCGTTTATGTCATTCGGACATTGCATTTTCAGTGATCTATGGCTCACATTGATGGGGGAAAATGTGATTTGTCAACTAAGATGGCAGAGGCAACTGAACATATCAGATTCATATCAGATTTATTGCTTCATAGGATCGAGGCCTGAAACCGACGTGAAAACATCTGAATCCCCGCACAGACATTCATGGGTCATATCTGATCTGTGCCACAAGGGAGGAAAACCTCCGAATTGGGTCACTTGAACCAGATAAAGGTGGCTTTTGCAACTGAAACGGATCCATATTCAGGGTCCGGATGAAATTGGGATGAAATTTAAGCTTTCATGTCATTGGGCTAATATCTACACACACAAAATAAGAATCTGTCCTACGGTTTTTTGAAAATCCCCATCGTGTCCAAAAGGTGTCATTTCACCATTGGTCACATAAAGCCACCTGCTCGATTTCATCCAAATATGCACACCATGTTGTGAGGTATGTTTGTAAAATACTCATTTATGCAGGCAAAAATGACCTTTTTCAGCTTTGTGGTCAGTTATAAGGTGATCTAGAACTGATTCTGGAATCAGTTATGAATTTTATACCAATTTAAGACTAAACTATAAAAAAAAAAAAACACTTGAAAACTGATTATTTGCAGCACAACGCGAGCGGCAGCCGACGACACATGTTAAATATCTGTGGTTTCCAGCCACTATATGAGAAGAAGAAGAGAAAATAGTAAAATGGATAGATTTTTTGGAGGATTTCAGGCCCCATGTTGTAAACCTACATCGTCCTTTCACACAGCACTGCTGCTCATGCCACATAGCCGCGGTGCCGAGGAGACGGCCTTCCTGAACAGATGGTCCACAACGGCTCAGGAGAGATGTCTTTGACCGGGCAGCAGCGCCGAGAGCTGCCAACAAAAAAGCTCTCCAATCCGAGGGGCCTGTGTGGGGAACAATGGGCCAAATGCAGGGTGAGTCAGTCCTCATTCACTCGGCAGCTGGCCGGGCACCAATAGGTCGGCTTAGACCGCAGGACTCTCAGACAGCGAGAGGCTAACCCGGCCACAATGAGGCGGACACGAGGAGCTCGTCGGCAAATGATCAAACTCGACCGTGGTGTGATCCCGAACCACTTGCGCGAGTTTTTTGTTGCAGCACCTGTTTGACACCTCAGCACTTGGATCCTTCGGTCCTCTTCTGACAAGGCGCGGGTCCATAATCCTGTTGAGGAATGCGAACAACATTATGATGAGTGCACTTGAACCGAGGCAAAACTACTGCCTGCTCATAAAAATGAAAAAAAAAAAAAAGAGAAATGCTAGCATCGTTTATTTATTGTCGTTGGGACCCAGAACGAATCAACCGATGTGACACAGAGGGGGCAAATATTGAATCGGTACATTTAGACGGATGTTGAACCAGCAGAAGCCTCGCCGGGCACGTAGAGCGTTAATTCCTGATGAAATTCATCCGGAGTTGGACGATCATTCCTCCCCGGGTAAAGAAAACTGCTAACTGAGCGTGGTACAAAAGAGGGTTTAATTTCAGCTTTCATTCGCAGCCCTCAACCGTAACCGTGGGAAAAAAAAAAAAAAGACATCTCACAGATGCCAGTGGAAAGAGACACCTTGTACCATTCGAAAGGGACTCAATGATTGCCGCTGTGAGCAGTGAGCCGCTTTCACCGCGTGGCTGTATGTCGTGCTGTCTAATGGCATTTCTGCCACCGGATTCTCCGTGTGACGCAGCAGCCTGACTGAGCCCTGTTAAAGTTAAGAGCTCTCCACGTGCACAGAAGCCCAGACAGGCCAGCACCAATAAAACTCAAGCAAATTATATCAGAGAAAAAGGAGGCACAGAGAGTCATTCTGTTATTGGGTTCAGCATTCCTTGGCTCACGAGGACGGCCGTCACGTCACGCAGGAATAACTCGCAAAAACGATGCAGACTCGAGTATCCGTCTTGGCGCAGCTGAGACGCTGTCGAAGCCCCGACTTTAACATCCTGAGAGGGTGAAAAGTGTCCTGGCAGGGCTCCTGTCCTCTTAGCCTCTGTCATACAGCGTGTCTCGTGGCAGACTGCCATTGTTAGACATCTGGCTTGTTACTTTCCACTGAAGTAGAGGTTCACTAAAGGTCAGCAGAATGTGAAGGTGGAACCAATGTAATGGTAAGGGTGAAATAATGTCTCATTATCTAATCTTCATCTTTAATTTCTGGTATTCCTGCGTCCATACGCTCACATTTGGCATTTTTATTCAGCATTAGACAACTCAGCAACTATAATATCTTTAAATGTCTGCAAGATATTTACAGCAACTAGTCGTACTGATAATTCAGCCTGAACCAAAGTGGAGAACTGAATAAGTCAACCGGGGCTCACAGGCCTCCTTTACACCTGCCATTAAAACGTATGTTTTCCTCTCCCGAAGGAGCACTTCTGGCAGCAGACTACAGCGTCTCAACCTCCTCTCATCTGAGCGCTGCTTAAAAAAACCCAACAGCACAATGGCCGGGCCTGCCGAGAACTGCGTAATCCATTTACGATTGTGTCGAACGCGGTCGCAATACGTCCCCACCGCCTTCGAAAGTATCACAATCCGTATTCGAAGCGTGTATTAACACACGTACTTTCACGTGGGCCACCGCCGTGTGACGTGAAGGGGGCCACGGACTCATGAAGCAGGTCAGCAGATCATCACGGTTAAAAGGTTTAATGTCAGAAACAGGATTGGTTCTCGAGGATCAGACGAGCAGGAGAAACATGCTACGATCTGGCAGACGACGGTAAATACTTGACGAGGACGGAGACAGTTAGACACGAGCGTGGGACATTAGTGTGGGGAAGGTATCCACACACGGCAGGAAAATACTGCAAAAAAGGGAAAAACACGAACGTGACTTCACGTGCCAGAGCCGATCGTGACACCAAAGTTCATCGCTGAACATATTACAGGGTCCGTCTGATGAGATGTATGACTCTCATTAACCATTAAAGCAGCTCATTAGAAGTTTTCAATCAAGTCCAGAGTGAGTCTATGAGAGTTTATAGTCACATCTCGCCAGTAGGAATTTAATGCTGCTGGTTTGGTGACAGTGACACATGGTTTGGCTGCGTCTCCCAGTCTGCCTGTCTGTGTGTATCCTAGTCTGCACTGGAAAAACGGGGTCTTACATTAGTCAGTGATGGGATATACTGCACATCCTAGTGTGCCCAGGGTGTTTAATCAAGTTTAGATGGTGGGAAGTCAGACTGTAGTTTCACGGGATCGACACTGTGAACTGTGTTTAACTCCACTTGACTGGCTGCTGCACATTCGCAGCCACCGCAGGACCCCTCGTCTGTGCGTAACAGGAGTTCACCTCTCAACAACACCCAGATCCCCGGGTACTGCCTTTTGCCAAGCAGTGTAAATATTTAGGGTCACCCGTCGCACAATGGAAAATGAAAGCCATGACTTTCACTGCGTGTGCGTGAGTCTTTCTCAAGCGTATTTAGGTTTCCGTGGACGGAGGCCAGCAGCACATATCTGCCAGTGTTTGTGTGAAGATACAGATTCAGTTGCTTGCCTGACCGGGACATTGACGGGGGGTCAGAAAAACCGTTGTCTGTCTGACGCGGAGGCCGTGGCATTCAGGGCACCACATTAATCACCGGCAGAGAAAGAGGGGGCTCTCGGCTTAGCATAAAAACCAGCCACGACTGGCTCTGGTGGTCGTGTCACGGTTGGAATGCGACTCAGACGTACATGCCTGGTGGGATTTCAGTGTTAAACCTAAAGGCCGGACGTCAAGAACTCACCATAACAGAGTGACCCTCCATTTTATCACCTTCACGGTGCAATTTGAGGCAAAAAAAAAAAAGCTGCATTGCACCACATTGTCGCACTATCGGTTTGGATTATAAAGTTTACAGGTGTCATTATTGTGTAGTACTGGCCAAATAATTTGTGTCCGTGCACTCAAAATGTGATGTAAATATTTTCACTCCAATTCTGGCTGATTTTTGTAACTTCATGGAACAAAAACAACATTTGTATATTAGAAACTTGAAATGAAAAGAGATCCTTCAGTGTCAGACCTTCCTACGATGTTCCGAACAGTTCTCTGTTCTGTTGAAAAGAGGGATACGCCAAACACAAAGTACACAAAGGCACACACGCTCATAGCGTACGTGCACACGACCTCACGGATATTAGCTTTGCCGTATCACGACGTTATACGTACATTATGTAGCTTTTATTGAAATTAAATACTCGAGAGAGCAGCGACGACGATAGCAGAAGGCCAGGAGTGAAAATGGGGCAACTTCAGGCAAAAAGGCTGAAAGGATCAATTTATCAAATCACATAAAGAACACAGGGATCCTGTTGGTGTGGGTGTTGGGGGTGGGAGGGGGTAAATTCAGGAAGACAGAGGTGACTTTCAGAATAAAAAAAGAAAGCCTGTGTTATTAGGCTACACTAGAAGCATTTACGGGCACTTTGAAAAGGGCCTCAGAGAGCTTGCGACGAAAGGAAAACTTGCTGGAGACACGGGGGGGATAAATATAACTCGGTGTGTGTGGCCTGTGGTTGGGACTCTGCCGCTGAACACGGCGCACACAGAGCCCCCTTCACTCATACAGGACGGACGGCTCGTAATGCTATCATCGCTCGGCGTTTTTTTTTTTACCCGAGGCTGGACAAGGTTTCAGCACAGTGTTTGAAACACATGAGAGTGGATAAATAAATAGCTGACAGGGCTCTCTTGTGCACGTTGCTCTCAACGCCCCCATATACAGTCAACCTGTTGTGACCTTTGTTGGTCTAAGGTGGAACATTCCAGGTACCAATCAGAGTACGGGGGCAAGGACTCGCAAGAATGAATCACATCAATCAATATATCAAAAATGAGAGAAAAAGAGGAAGTTCCATCAAACGGAAATGGTGGTTGAGCAACAGAACCTTAAAATGGTACATTTTCACCCTTCGCTTTTCAACCAAATCTAGTTTATATGTTTGGAAAATACATACTTTCATTGTTTTTTCAAATTGTTTTTCAGTCCCAACGAGCCAAATACGGCAGCTTGTTTAGCACTGAGAAGCTTCCAACTGCACTTTGGCTGCTACTTATAGGCTGAACATCATTATGCATATACATCACTTTATGTATGAATGTTAATTCGCTTTATATGCTACTTTATTCCAGCATCGAGCTCGTGACCTCGATCTTCCACACTGCAATCATTTTCTCTGCTCTCACACAAAACACTTTGCAAAAAAAGACCATATAAATCTTTCATGCTTTCAAATATCAAAGTTGTCAGTTATTCTAGCTGCCTGACAACTTCCAGACACTGATTTAAACAACCGTGACATAAAGTAGTTTACCCAGCAAAGCTTAATTCGAGTCGGATGCGGATACAGAGATGCATTTTTCATGACTTTGGAGGCCCAAAGTAATATTGCCAATCCTGCTTTAGAGTCTTTGTCAGCAGCTTTCTCAAAGTAGCTGAGGTTCGGGAGATGAACGGCAGCTTTGATGTCAGATTGGCTTAAGGGCTCTTGAAGTGATGCGTCCAATAAGTGGGAGTTTTTGTAATCAAAGGGCTTCGATATCGGCGTTAAAACGACCATATGGGGAGTCAGTTTGACACAGTTATACATCGCAAACAAAGGCCGGAGCTGAAGAGGCGAGCAGCAAGATGCTAATAGCTAATAGCATCCCACTCGGAAAAACTAGATTTCAATCCTTAATTCAACCTCAGAATTAATGTCAACTATTTCAGTCATCAAGCTAATGTAGAATTATTATTATTATGTAAATGGCGATCATTGTTGGACGAGTCTGGTAAACACAAACAAGGATCGTTCCATTCTGGCTGTACGGGGGTGACTGATTCTGCATAGAGTTCTTTGGCTTCTCCCAATAAATCATGATTTACAGGAATGCATATCACTGTATTAATAATGCCGTTTGGTGAATAACTGAAAATAACTCATGTACGTTTAATCATTCTCCTCGATGTTCATTTTGCAGCTCCGTCAAAACAACATCACAACTGGGATTTTTTCTCTTTTTTTTTAACTATATAAATTGACCAATCAGATTTGACTCTGTAAATACTCGTATATCAGATTTTGGATCACAAGAGGAAGGGAAGTTTTTACAGAACACATGAATCATTCAGATGCTCACTGAGGATTTTTCTTCATCACAGAATTGTACTATTTTACCCTGCTGATGTTTGTATAAAGTACATTATCGTGCCCTGATGTTCCCATAAACATAATGAAAGTGAACATTTGGATGCTCTCTCAGCAGACAAAACACGATAAAATGCCTTTTCAAGCTGGTGTCCATTTAATCATTTTCACCCCTGGCCCTCAAAAATCCTAAGACCGTCACTGCTACCCTGCATTTTTCCAGACATTAGCCTTTTCTTCCTTTTTGCTGCTCTGTAAGATGATCCGATCCAAGACCCAAACTCCATGATTACAATCCAAACTGTGGACATTGTAATTCATTTCTTTGCTGCGAGCAAGCGAGCGACCAGGGTGATGTTTTAGTGGGCCGATATTAGAACGTGCTCAGCAGCCTGTAACACTGAGGAGCTGTGTGAGTGAATGAATGAAAATCACTGCTGTTAAACACATTTTACCCTGCCAGCTCCATTCAGAAAATAAAATCACAGAATGTTGTGTGTTATAGATCGAGGGGTATGTCTGAACACTGTTATGTGAGAAAATGATTACAATATATACAGCATATTCTTTTTTTTACATCGGGAAAGCTGGTAAATAGCTTCCAATACATACTGTAGGTATGCAGCAGTGTTGACATTAAAATGCTCTCAACCTTTTCATTTTCTGACACTTTCCATCTTGGCTCTAATTACCATTAAAAAAAATTGATTAAGTTTAGGAAAAAGAAGAAAAAAAATCTAACTTCTCCGCAGAACTTTTCCGTTTCCGCCCACCAGCTCTTACAAATGACTCTGCGCGGACTTCAGGGACGCAACGTTTTCGGGGGCAAATCTAATCAGCCCTTTCGTGCCAGAGGAGATGGATGAATCCCAGGTAAAAGGAATTGATCAATTTCAACGCAGCAGCAGCAGCGGTGCGACCAGAAACAGATGAGCCAGCTCAACTTTTATATACCTGCAGCAGGTGGAGGAGTCAGTTCCAGTGAAGAAAGGCAGAACAAAGAATAAACAACGATCTGACAAACACAGAGGGGAGTAAACCTAATCGGACACAGGTGATAAGCACGAGGGAAGAATAACAAATTCAGTATTTACCACAAGAAAGAAGGTCCGGAAGGGTGAGAGTGAAATAACAAGAAATGCTGGAGACGCAGCAACGAGGGCACACGGAGAGCAGAACACAGGTGAAGCTAATCAGAAATGTCACATAGAAGTTTTTATGTACGAGGTGGAAAAGTTGGCCCAAACGATGACGTTTAGAGAACACGTGACTTAAACTTCAGCCAATCACCCGTTTTCCACTGCAGGAGAGAAGTGATGGCAGCAGCAGCAGATGAAGAGCAAATCTGAGTAGAACTATTTGGTTTTTGTAGTATTTCCTGCGTCCATTGTGCTATTTTGGTTGTGTTTTCCTTTCCTCTTCCTCTACGTTTAGTTAGTGGTGCTCTTTAATTGCGTCGTCTGGTTGCACCTTCTTCTTCTTCTGCTGAAGCTGGCTGTCTCAATACAATAACCTCTAATGTTCGCATGACGTTAGTGGACGGAATTGTTGTTTTTCAAATTTTTGAAAATTCGGTTAAAATTTGCTGTTCATTTTAATGGTTTAATGTCCAACATCAACCGCTGCTCCCTGGTGCCAGTGATGACATCATAGCCGTCACCCGATGAAACTGAAACATCTGATCGCCGTCAGCTTCAATAGTAAACACCTGCATGAATCTCATGATAAACACTTATTATTGTACATGCACGTTAAGAATAGATATTATACTTAGTGTTTCTTCCCAAATTAATTAACAACAAGTGCTTTACAATCATTTATGCTGCTCCGCTTGCATTAAACAAACTGTGGATTTGTGTCTTGTGCCTGTTGTCTAAATATAAAACAAACTTCTGTATTGATCATTTCAAACGATCAATAGGCAGAGATGTGCTTCTCTGCTACACCAGCAAGATGTCCCAAAACTGTAAGTAAAAAGGTGAAAATGATGCATTAATATTTGTATTTACAAGACGTAAGTACATCATTTCTAAATAAAGTCCTGATGATTTTTTCAGGACCTTTCATGTATAAAAGAGCAGCTTTATTAGCTGTTTAAACTGCTGATTTCCATCATTTACATTCATGAATATGAGACTTTACAAGTAGAATAATAAGATATAGCTGTTCTCTCTCACATACACGCTGTTTTTCCTTCTGCACAATGAATGACGGTGCATACAGTGCGTGCTGCCTTAGTGACCTGTCGTTGTGACTTTTCATGATGCATTGTGGGATACTTTGAGTGCGCTGCATAGGGGTTAATATTTCACACTATACCTTCAGACACCAGCCAATCACACGGGAAGGAACACAACAAGGGGGAGGAAGCACAAAGGAGAACCCATCACAATAAAACAGGAAATAATGAACTCGAGAGCACAACTCAAAACTGCGATGCACTGAACACACCTTTTGACTGTTTTGAAACAGCTTGGCATAAATGACAGAAAACAGGTAAAAGAAAAAACGTTTCTTGCGAGCATCAAACAGTTGTTATTGTTTAAACTCTTTAGGTCTATTTTGTGCCAGATTCCGCTGTTCAAAGGCAGCGTGGTTATCATTATGTGGGTCGGCAGAGATGTTAAAATAAAATGCTCTGAAAGGGTATTTTATAGAGGGTTCCCCTCTTTGAGCTCAGGAGGAGGCGCAGATGCTCCCTCGAGGAGACTCCACATTGTTCCTCTGCCTGTTCTTCAGCAGCACAGCTCTGTCGCTCTCTGGAAGGGCACTCTATCATTTTCTCTAAGCCCGCCGAGTCTCTATTTCTTTCCAACCGCTAATTAATTATAATG
>KV751380.1:409850-425915 GCA_001698575.1 Mola mola | reverse complement strand
GCTGACGGAGGGACGGATGGAGGGATAAAAAAATCGGGGAGGGCGTCTGTGGTTTCTGTCTCGCTCGCAGGCCCGGCCCATCGAAGGGATCCAATCCCTCGTGTCACCGGATTCCCAGAGAGGTGCGAGCGATCACACGGCGGACGATGACTGAGGCATCACTGAGTCTGACCTCCAGCACTGATAGCTCCAACCCTTCAGATGAAGTGTCCAATGCAACAAATCCACCGTGGGAAAGAAAATGCCAGTTTGGCCCCTCTAGGATGGATGCAGCTCACATAATTGCGCTTAAAGTTTTTAATTAAGGCTCGATCTCGCTCTGTTTGTGCACTTTTCTCCTCCGCGCTTTGCCCTGTCGCTCCCGTTCCTCTGTTACAATATTTGAGCAGCAATAATGACTCGGCAACAGTCACATTACCACTTATCCACAAGCCCTCGTTGCCAGACAAGAAAGTCAATGTTGGAAACTCCTGCAAAACCTCAGACTGCTCTCACTGCCAGTGTTTGTTTTGACTTTTTTTCTCTCTCTCGTCTTGATTCTGCAGTGCAGAGCAGCTGGGCGGTGGATATTGGTTAAGAGAGAGTGTGATGATTGGTCGAAGCGTGATGATAGTTTAATTTATGAGAGTCTCGCACACGTGATTACCAATAAAGCCGAACTTATCTCTAACACAGGGATGAACTTTGTCTCCTTCATGCACAGTCGCTGCAGCTCTCTTCACACTCTCTGATGGACACAGGATCTACTGGGTTGGTAGGTTAAACCTACCTGGCTTTTCACTATAATGTCCATTTTACATTTACTCATTACATTTTATCCTTTTTTCATACTCTTTCGATTCATTATCATCTTAATTCTATTTCGTTGCAGTTACCGTATTTGTTTTACTCTTTTTGTCTTTGTTTTTTCTCTTCTCCTAATCCGTCACGTGTGAAGCGTTTTGACCTGCACCAGCCTGTATGAAAGAGGTTCGACTGATTGATTGTCTTGAGGCACGTGACATGATGCAGAATGAGGAGGTTTTAGGTTGCACAACCACAGATATTTAACATAGGCTGCTGGCAATTACTGTCCATAATTTAAGTTATATTTTCAACTCATGTCATGAAAATACCAACAGTTACATGACCTCATGTTGCTTCCATGAGACAATTTCCCACAAAGGTGGAAGAACTGCTCCACACTTTCGGTGCCATGAGGTGAATTTTGTCATGAATTGCCACCATATCAATAAAATAGACTTGACAATTTGAACGCACAGAGGAGCAGAGGCATCAGAGTGAACAAACGCACTCCCACGATCTGGACGCCGCCGGCAGCGCCATCATCGGGTTCGGACGAGACCCGGTCAGACCTCTGAGTGGTGAGACGACTTTAAAAATGAGGTGGATCCTCCAGAAGAGGGACGAGCGAATATTCGTCTACCTGCTCTGTCTTTGTGAGCTTCTTTGACTGCAAATCCAAGGTTCCACTTAGTTCTACCTAAACATACATGTGCACTGAGAAGAAAATGCCTGGAACTCCAGGTCTGAGGCTGCAGTCAGGGAGGACATCTAATGCTGGTGCGCTCCGATGGAAAGGACAGAAATGATGGAAAGCCTGATAAATCGGCTCCCCACATTCAGCAGACACGAGCGATCTGTACTTAAAATGAGCCTCAGGTATTCTGACTGACTTCATTTCCATAAGTGGTCTTAATTAGGTGTTAAACTGAGGAAAGTGATGGTTGTTGGGGTTTTTTTCCCCTCAGTGTTTTGCATGTGGGAGTGATTAGCAGAGTAAATTCAGCATCAAATCCCTCTGAACGCTCAGACAGATTTCACGTTTTGCCAGGCACATGGATTTGAAATCCACCTTGTTTTTGAAAGTGACGCTCCGTCAAGTCAACAGTCTCCCATCTTCGGCATATAAAGTACAAGTTTGTTGTCATCCAGCATTTAGCACAAAAAAAAAAAGCTATGAAATTACAAAGCAGTTTGATTTAATGTTGCATAAAACTCCACTGTCATTTTTGTAAACACTTTGAGGAAATAAGCCCCATTTCCCCCGGTCAACATTTTTGTGGTGACGCTGCCTCTTTGTTGGCGCAGCTTGAGCAGCCTCGGCGAAAGTTTTCTCATCGATTCAGCAGCAGGCGAGTGTGAGCTCAGGCCTCCGTGGGTGGTCGGCCTCCTCTGTCACACGGGCCAGCGAAGTCAGCACGCGGGGCCCGAAGGTTAGAATGATTCGCGAACACTTTCAGTGTGTTCCTGATAGTTTTTCTGCCTAAGTTCTTCACAGCGGAGAGCATCAGCAACTGTGGTGCCTTCAATCTCGCAACGCACATTAGTCATCAAACCAGAACCAACCAGAGGTCAAGAGGCCGCAGACTTTAAGCCGAGCAGATTCGGTTGTGCAAACATTCTGTGATGCATTCTGTGAGCAGCTTTGTGCTCGTCTCCCAGGCTAAAACGGGGAAAATCAGGACGACGGCAGATAGATCCGCTGAAGTCAATACTTTCGGGCTGTCGCTGACGTTACTGTTGACGGTTCGTGTTGAGGGGAAGTTGCAGGAGAGGATTCAAGCAGCTGTGGAGCTTTCCTTTAAAAGTTGAAGAGCGGGATCTGGTGGCATTTTGGGAAATGGGTGAAATGTCCCCCCCCCCAACACACACACACACACACACACACACACACACACTGTTAGTGTAAGTTCTCCAGTACGAGTGCAAAGTAAAGGTGACGAAAGGCTCGTGAAAGATTTACCGTCGAATGACTTCACAGTTGGTGTTTTTTAAAGGGGACGGCAGGTGTCCAGATCTCACGAGCTGCCGGCTGCACTTTATGTCGTTAACACGTTGGTCTATTGAATTATCCAGGATCTGCGCCGGATAAACGTAATAAAGAGAAATAAGCTTTAGGTTCTTTATGTCATCGACATCCTTCAGCTACTGCAAAAATCAAATTGTTGAGTAATTTGTGTCTAATATTACTCAATTTCTAAAAAAAAAACAAAAAACTGTTTATGTCTATTTCTGTTTCTGTGTTTTTGCAGTTATGTATATGTTTATTTAATTCAAAGGGGACAATGCACAACAATTAACATGATGTTAACGTGTAAACTGATTGTGAATAACAACAATAATAAATCAGCAGTAAAAGGGATGTTGACACAGGCAAAGCCACAACACAATTACATAGCAAAAAAACAAAAAACAAAAGCACAGTACAACACATAAACACAAACAGGAAATAGTCTCCCAAAGGACAAGTGATTAACTTTTGGTGAGGATCTGGATTCTGGATCTGGATTAATTCTAAAACATGAACATAAGTCAATAGTGGTGTAAAGTGATATCGCATGAAGAAACAAATCTGAATCCGATCAGGATCCAGAACACGGAAGGAAAACTCAAACACACAAACACATTTCGATGACATTTTATGAATAAAAAGTGGTGTTTTCTCAGCACTCTGGAGCTGATCTGGATCCAGTTAAATTTCCAAACATGGCTTTACATTAAAAACTAGTGATCAGTTTTTTCACTGAACATAATTTGAAAGATCGGGGAAAGATTCAGCTCTGATCGAGAGCCTGATTCAGGACCTAGAGCAGTTTTAAACATGGACCACCTCCACTTACCATAATGCGCGGGCCATGGTTTAAATATACTCCTGGGAATCATTGGTGAATGGTAATTGGATGGTGACCATCCTGCAGCGGGGTGAATTCAGACAAGCGGAACCAGCGTTTTGGTCCGAGGTTACGGTAAGGACCGCTCCGAATCGCTGTCCGGTTATAGCTCAGCACACCAGAAAAACATACCGCCCAAACACCCCCCACACATGGTTAGCACGCTGAAAAACAGCTCTATACTTTCAGGCAGGAACCAATGCAGCCCTTCCGCTGTCCCGCTTTGGGGGACGGCAGCTGCGCCGTGGGCGTCGTCACCGCAGGGCGGGTGTTTGAAGAGACCGTTTTAGGCCTGTTTGTCTGCCAGTCATCCTTCTGGGCCCTCGCATGGAACAACTTGTGCCCCACTCTGTTGCTGTTCAAACGCACACAACCTGCTCAGAGCCGCTCCACTGCGCCTTCCTCCAAAATAAAACCGCCAAGAGCGAGGTGAAGCCGTGAGAGGCTTTGATATTTAATGGACGGAGCGTTTCCTTTCGGTCTCGGGGTTAAATCTGGTTCTGTTTTTGGATATTTGTGCTCAGCTCACAGGCTTAAGTGTAACTGGGAGCTGAGTTGTAGACAAGGAACCTGTACAGGATTATTTTGAGCTAAAACTCACCAGCACATTTCCGTTGCCCGGCTGTAAAACTCGCAATTATAGCCATTTCTGTCCAGCGGGGCATTTTTTTTGTCACAAAAAGCACTTTATTTGAACATCTTAACTCACATATGTGCCCATTTCTCTGAATCACAAAACACACTCAGGCCTGTCTCTGTGTTTTTATTTTTATAGATATAAATACACACCCGGCTCGTCCGCAGTAAACTAGCTTTAATTGGGGCATAAAACTTGTTTATTTTCCATCAACACCGTGCAACTGCTCTACACAGGAGCATTTAAAGTTTTTGTACTGAAATACCTCCACTCACTGGAATTACAGGATCACAATCTTCTCATTGTTTCGCTGACTCGCTGCTCTGTGCTCGAGCTCTTCGCCAGCTCTTGCCTCTCGTCCCTGCAAAGACGAGAAGCGTGTTCTGAAGGAACGGAGCGAGGGGGAAAAAAAACCCAACAACCCAGCTTGGCAAAGGATCGAGGCAAAACAAACAAACTGTGGCTTTGCTGAAGGCAAAACAAGGTGCGGCGTGAGTGTTGGATTGATAACGACTAAAAATAGATCCAATTACAGCTCTGATCCATAATCGAGGTGGATCACATGGCAACAGCTTTCTTTGCAATAAATACATCTACTAGTCGTGAACTTTGTAACTGACAGGAATCAGTTGTAAGGGTAAAAAAAAAAAAAAAGGTGCACTTCTTTCAACTAACTTTTATTATATCTTAAAATGCTGAAAGGGAACTCGACTTATTAAAATAATTATCATTATTAGTATGAACATTTTTCTACACATTAGACACTGAAAGTGGTAATCCACACTTTGTCAGGTATTTTAACACACTGATGATGTCACCGTGATGTCATTTTCGGGCTCGTGGGCCTCAAATAAATTGCTAAAGTCCTGGTTTACACTCACTGCAGAGAGAAAAAGTTAAAGGAAGGGAGGATCTGATGAGAATGCATTATGGGAAGGCTCCAGAGTTATTTGAGCTTGATAAGCTACTTGGAACCACAAACAAAGCTGTCTCTGCTGCAGCTACTTGTTAATCACTGGTTTGGTTTGAGTTTATGAGTAACACATGCTGCTTTCCCACCTATCTTCTCCTCATGAACTCTGCTGCGTGTTCGCTCCGACTCTTTTGAGCTGTTTTGGGAAAAATTCAATCTCTGACACAAACCCGCCTCAACGGTGGGTCTCTGTCTGGTTGGATTAGCTCATTTGAACAAAACCCAACACGCTTAGCATGTAGTTTGGGTCATTTGGAGAAGTCCTGGGAAAGATATTCCACCCGAATGCCAGAATAAATGTTAGCACTGTACATTTCTGCAAACCAAGAAGATGTTGAAACTGTGTTTCAGCTTATGTTGTCACAATGTCACGCTTAAGCTCAAAAACATGTGGATTTGGTTAAGAAAAAAAAAATCATTTTTCACTGAAATAGCTGGTTTTGTCACCCACAACATGGTTGGAAACTCTTATGTCTGATTCCTCCCACAAAGACGGCGACAAAATGTCCCAACAGTCACTAAGATGACCCAATTTTGGGCTGAAGACATGAAAGCTTCACTGTTGTATCATGTTCTTACCCCTGTCTGCTGGTTGGTTGCGCAAAAACTACTTAATGGTTTTTTAACAAAAAGATGTGAAATGAGCCAAGGAAGAATCCAGTGAAGGTTAGTTTGGATGCGGATTAAAGGGCGGATCCAGAGGTATGTGATCCACCTAGTAGCGCTCTAGCTCCTGAATACAGCCTGAATATGACCCGATTGTTGCCAAGTGGCAGCTAAAAATTACCCTGTGGCCCCCAAAAGCACTTTTCCGTGGGACAGGACACCTCCAACTACAAACCTGCCAAGCGATGACTCATCTTCTATCTATTTGGATTTTTGACGTATTGCGGTTAAATAAAACTTCACAATGTGAGCCCTGCTGGCTGAGCAGGGGCTTGCGGTTGGGAGAGAATCACTGCTGTGTGTAATCAGTGGGACACACATCCAGGAGGAAAATCCAGGAAGCTAGAAAACTTTCTTGGCATATCCAGCAGGAAAGGAATTCTCACTGGATGGAACAAGCACCTGAAGTGGTCTCGATAGTGTTCGTCCCTTGTGACTAACACATCCATTACCACGGCTTTTCTTTTTTGTTGTTTTTGGTTTTTTTTGTTTGAAGGTTTCATTCGTCATATTGAAGACTTATAGTCTTCTGTCTTGTCAGTGTTATTCTTGTTCAACCCCGCCTTGATTTGTTCCATCTGTGTCTCACTGTCTTTCCCATACAGTCTTTGTGTTTGTAAAATGGCCATGTATCATTTGTGGCTTCGTTGTAGCTTTTATTCTAGTGGCGTGTTTAGTTTCCTGGTTTCGGGTTTTTGCCTCGCCCTTGGATTTGTTTACATTTATTGGCCAGATACCTGATTTCTATCCTGGAGTTCCCCCGTCCCAAACAGATAGAAGAAGTGAATCTGTAAGTCATCCATCATCAGCACCTGCTCCTACTGTTCCTGGCACACTGATCCTGACACCATTGTTAGCTGGAAACAGCATCTTATTCTTGTGCCAGGGTGAGAGAAATGTAGGCTTCACCAGTGTCGTTTGGCTCCGGCTCGGCTCCTGTCCAACTAAACCAAACCAAGTTTACCGGAGCTAGCCGATCAAATTCATCTACCGTAATTACTCTACATCCAGAAGAGCTCAGTGTTTATTTATTTCAAATAAGGTTAGATTCCCACAGGAGATCTAAGTGTGTCTGCAGTAAATATATTTGGCTTCATGGCTCCCTTCTGGCCCTTCCACGTTTCTACACGGAAAGGCTGACTCCCTGTTTACCGTAGTCGTGTGTCAGCGCCACTCGAAGCATTCTGCACAGCCTCACACGTGACCTACAAGGTTGTGAAAACACGATCTGGTGGGATTTCTATGCATCTGCAGTGAGGACCTGTCTTCCACCTTTCTACCATCACGTCTCCCTGCGCTTCTTCTCTCCACCAATCCGAGGCCGTCTGGCAGTCTTTGCAATGCTGTGACGAACGGACAAATGCACATTTTTGCACATATTTCCTTCGGCCAAACCCCTCCTCGATTCGGTCCCCGTTGGTTTCACGGTAGCAAGAAATGAAACGGAAAGGTTGCGATGTTGGTAACATTTTTGCGGAGCTGCAGGACAGGCTACAGCGCAGAGTAAGTGGCAACACAAAACCTACGGCGTTCATCTAATGCACAGGTACAAATCCTGTTTCCGACGGGGGGGCCAAACAGCGACCACCCCACTCCAGGCTACAGCTAAAATATGGCGCCCTGCATGAGAATTGCCGGTTAGATGCGTAGAGGGGAATCGGCCAAGCCACCAGCTGATGTTGGCCATCTCTGAGATCTGCTTATTTAGCCGAGAGTGTGAGCTGAGCTCGACTTCCGAGCAGCTTTTCACTGTGCCTTTCACATGTGAAAAACATTCTTGCTGCCGTTTCACCAGCTGACGTGACCGTTGGTGCTGACTGTTACCGCTCAATTGTTCATCCGGCAGGTTGAGTGAGGACCTGCACTATGAGACCTGCAGCGGGTGAATCGTGTTTTGCCACTTTGAGGGATTATCTACGAGCGGGGCGGAGAAATATTGTGTCTCGCTCTCAATTCTTCTTTCAGTTGTTGTGTTCCTTCCTTATTTTCTTCTCCCTCCTGTTTTTGTGAACCATTTCTCACCCTGCTCTCTTCCTCACCTCTCCCTCTCCTTCACCTCTCCCCCCCGTCTTCCTCCACTGGTCCCCGCCAGCTGTTGTTGCTGTGGTGGCTTTTTTGGAGGGGCGGTTGATGGGCTGAGGAGATATTTTTGTGGTGCCAGACAGACATAATAAAAAATAAAACTGGAGCGGTGGAAAGGAAAATCTATTAAAGGGACTTATTCACATCTAATGTTGCAAACATTGCTTTTGGGATGCCTGAATCACATCGTTATAATCCAGGAACAAAACTGCAGCCAGAGACACCGAGTACAGCAGGCAGCAAACAAGGGGAGGCGTTTTTGCTTTGTTTTAATGTGTCTGCTGTGTGAAATAAGGAATAAACATGTTTTTGTGTCCAATTATGTGTCCAGTGATGTTGCTTTTTGAGTTGCCTTTGAGGAAGAATGCAATTACAGGTTTGTTCTGGAATAAGTGTCACATGCATTGACTTCTGTTAAAGAAACTGAAAAATAGAAAAACACAAAGACTTAGTCGGTGCTTCATTATTTGTAGCCAACTAAATGATTGAACGGGAAACAGCTGGAGCGTAAAATGAAATACAAGCTAATCAGAGGTTGTTCTATTTATCATTTATTAGAAAACTTTATGCTGAATACCCTCAGAATTCAGCCTCAGATCAATATTTTTTGACGTAAGTGTATGAATCATTGTAGCCAGATGCTAATTTTCTTCATTTTTTTTTATCTGCTCGACTCTGCGAGATGAAGATAGGCCCACATGTGGTCACATTACGAATGACAAAATCATGCAACAAATTCCAGTCATGTCCATGTGGTGACTTCATGTGCTGTGACACATATCATCACCGAAAGATTTCTGCTTTTGTTCTGCGATCCACCAATGACAACCTGACAGCTGGGTTTTCTATGAAGACAACCTGAGGAAACCAAGCCTGACACCTTGCAGGGGCGGGGCTTAATCTTGTAGGAACAAAACTCATCATTCAGATGCATCAACTTGTAGGCGACCTTGAACAAGCGGCTCCTCCTCTTCTTCCTCTTCTCTTCTTTTAATCTCTAGTCTATTCGTCCACTCTGGCTGTCCTGCTCCTTCCTGTGCGACCACTGTGAGCAAAATAAACCGGAGTCAGATTCCTTGTCTGTGTGCAAATACTTGGAGAATCAGCGCTGATTCTGATGCGAAGGAAAAGCATAAAACGCTGCGAGTGAACAGCCAGGCCGGCAGCTGGATTGTAAATCATCCGGAGGACATAAACGTGTGTCCAAAGCTTTCTAGCATCTATTCCATCTTTGAGACATTTCACCCAGACACACACTGTGAGGATGGATAAAAATAGGGATAATTACATGGTGCTATGTTTTATTTTATACCCTTGTCACTTTGTGTGACTTGTTTAGATTTTATTTATTTATTGTCTTTATGTTATGGAATCCTTTGTGGATTTGAGACCTTGTTTTAATCATGACACGTTCCATCATCTCCCAGGCGTGGCTGTGTCAGCACTCGTTACTAATTGAATATCTTTTTACGTGATTTTATTTTTTTATTCTTTGCGTTGCACTTGCCATCTTCCGCACGGCTGCACACCGTGTGTCTTCACATTGGATTACACCTCGAGCACAGTGTATAAAGCCCGGGAGCTCTTTGTTCTCTCCCGGCTGTGTGACGGCGGTGACAGTGCCGGCGGCGGCCGGGGTAACGGGATTTTTAATTTGTCTCGCTCCGCCTGCTGTCTGGCAGCATGTGTTAATCGCCTATTGCCAATCAAATGGTTTAACAATAATAACGGATCCGTTTAATGGAAATTAATTAGTGTCATTATACGGGGAGGGCCTGCCAATCCCGGCGACTCTGGGCACCAACTCAGGCGGAGGGCCGGTGCTCGCCGCTCACTCCTCGCCTCTGCAGAGAAGTGATAAGTGAGGCTGTCAGAAGAGTGAGGAGCCGCCTCAGTAACAGACACACAGCTGAGGGGGGAGAAAACAGGTCCTGTAAGTCGCTGCTGTCGACAGGCAGGTGTGTGCGCCAAAGAAAACACTTCATCTAAAGTGATGAACAATAATATTTCTGTAGCTCAGAACGGTGATGAGCACGAGCGAGACTTTCACAGTGAAGGTACTCAGGTTGGGGAAAACACAGAGAAACTGTTTGGGAAGAATCTGAAGAGTTGAGACTGGTGCCACTCACACATGTGTGAAGGACTAACTCAACAGACTTTTCCTCTTGTGCCTCGTTTGGAGGAACAAACATTTTCAGGACCAACACTCCTAAAGATTCTAACAAGTTTAACTTTTATTGAAAAATAAATGCCGAAATCATGACCATGTAATTTGTTGCAATTAATTTGTTGTGCAAATAAAAACGGGTTTTCAAAAGTTTTCCGGGCATTTTGTCAACAACTTTTTATTGTGAAAATAAAGAAAAATCAAATAAAAAAAAGAAAATGTTACTTGGCTAGAACAGTAACAATAAACTGCTCCTTTTCCCAAAATATACATTCTTTTTTTAGAGTTATAAGAGCTTGGGAATGAAGTTCAATCTGTGCAAAGGAAAACAACAGCGTTCGCCACAGTTTGACAATCACTGGCATAAAGACTGAACACAGGTGGAGTCTATTTGCTTAATTTAACCAGCAGGTTCGCAGTTTGGCCGTTTAAAGTTTGCTTTAAAGTGGCTTCATACGAAGTTAACAGTGACATCATGAAAAATGAAAGCAGTCCTGGTGTTTTTATTTTCTTTTCCGACAGTCTTAAATGGATCTCGAAACCCGTTTGTGTTGTTGGGAGGATTCAGATCTGTTTCGCAGAGTTGGTCAGTTGATCCCTGATTGATAAGGAGCGGCTTGGTGAACCCCCCCCCTTCCTCTGCCAATCAGTGAGAGGTTTACTGGCTCGATAACCAATCATCCTTCAGCTGTGTTACCAGTTTCAGGGCTTCATATTCTGCTTCTGTTATTTTCTTTGTTCTACTTGTATTTTGTGCAGCGACTGTTTGTTGTTGAAAAGGCTTTTTTTTCCAGTGAGGTTTTAAACTTGTTTTTGAGGAGCTGAAATGTGAGAAACAAGTCACAGTGGTCACAGAGCGTCAACGTGATCGCAGTTAAAGTGGAGATTACTGGAATGTAGACGTTGTACGTTAAAGCTTGTAGGAACACCTGACTCAACAGGCACGTCTTTAGCTGCTTGTGAAGAAGAAACCACAGAATAAGAGGGTCCAAGGGGAACGTTTAAAAGCTCTGAAGTTGCGGCCTTTAAAGCTTCATCAGCTGGCGTCAGACGGTAAATTGAGCGTATCTGACCCTGATAGGCCAGCTGAAGGGTGCGGTGAGGTCATTCACACACATTTCCAGCCTGTTCTCGTGGAAAATAATTAACATTTTGTCCAGAACCCTCAGAGCACATCCAGGATTTAAAGTGAAAGCCAGTTTCAGACTTAATCAGATGCTTTCCCAAACATAGGTATATTATGTACGCTCTGTACAAACACTGTAACAATATCGTGAGTGACTAGTGGACATAATACTAACAAATTTTCTTTTTGATTTTTGGAAAACTTGGTTAAAATTTGCGGTACATTTTAATGGAAACCCAGCTTGTGTGTATTAACTCCCCTGTGTCTCTCGTCAGTTTTCCAGCTTGTGGCTCTCCGGTCCTCCTCCTCGTACCTGAGTTTTCCCTCCCAACACACCTGAAGCGCATCTGAAATCAGTGTGGCTCATCACCACACCTGATATCTGACTCCTGCTGCAGGCAAAGCCTGGTTCTTCACTCCCTTCCCTCCCGTCAGATCGGTTGTTTATTCACACGGTACTCGAGCACGGTACAACGTTTTCACCTATTTTGATGTTTTGGGACTCTTGCTGACGTTATCTCCTGTGCTCAGGTTCCGACTCAGCCTTTCGTGTTTTGGACACGTCCTGCTTTGGATTCATCGGTGTTTGCACCTGTTTTCCAATAAACTGTACCAGTTGATTTTTATTCTCTTCTGCCTCTTGGGAACACTAATACTGGCATTTTTGTACACATGAAAATGCATAATTATGAACACAAATCAGCACATGCCAGCTGTGTGAAACAGAACACAAAAGTTTGTGTATATATATATATATGTTTCTTAGCAGGAATTCATTGAAATCTTGTTTTCTGTGACCTAAAACACATTTGGCCCGAGGACTGGAAACTGTTAATTTTCCCAAATCTTCATTATTGTGTATCAGACATGAGCTTGAACCAATTCAGACAGTTACAGATACATTAAGGAGGCCATGCAGGTATCGGCTGACTGGAGGTCTGTGTTGGATTAAACTCAGCACACTGACGCTGTGCCTCGGAGTGAGATCTGCTCTCACACCTTAAGGTAAATTTCAGTCCGACAGCAGTGTGCTGCTCTCTGACGGATTGTCAACAATGACTGGAAACCCTCCACCTCCGTCCTCCATCCAGCAGCAAGCGGGCCTGCGTGCCACCCGGCCAAAGAGCCATTGTTTTATTGTTGCTTTACACAATGTGAGTCGTTCGCTCTGAAAATGAACTCCCATTGTATCAACAGCATCTGGTCCTGCTTCACGTTCTTGGATTGCCTCTCAAGGAGAAGTTTGTTGGATGCCAGTCGGGGCAGAGTACCACCGAAGAGTTTCAAATGTATCCCGTGCACAAGAGCTGCTTCAATCTGTCCGAGGCCCTTTAAATGATGTTTTTGCGATTACACTCTCGTGTTATGTAAATAGCACCACATTTAGTTGGCACTTTCAGTTTTCTGCCTTCATTTTCTGTCTTTTTTGGTAAGAACTCTTCTTCCACCAGCCTTCCTCCTGTTTTATTTGGAGCCCGCAGCACTTTGGGCCGGCTGATTTCTGGAAAAAAAAACATGAGCATCGACAAAATCTCAAATCAATCTATCATTTTGTCTGAAGCTGAAAGCAGACCAATTCGCTCCGTAAGACTTGTCTGCTCGGATTCGAGCCGCCTCAGGTGGCATTTTGTCATCTCTCAGGTATGTATCTGGGTTGTCAGAACAGGTTTGCGCTCCGGCTCGGCTGCCGGAGATTAATGAGCTGTCAGCGGCGAGGGAGGCATTAACAGACAACCGTCCTCTGGTCAGAAAAGATCATTGCTGTAGATCAGTAGTGCTGGAAGAGTAATGAGTTGCCTGCCTGTCTCTCTGTCTCCTGTCCTCCGTCTGTCTGTCTGCCTGCCTATGTAATAATGTTACTGGATCTGCCTCATTTAAAATCCACCATTAGGGAGGATTTCCTATCATTTATGATTATACATGACAAAACAATCGATGACATGTCAGAGAAACTGGACATTCCTGGACATACACCAAAAAAATAACCCAAAATAACTGGACACTTGAAGAAAATCACGCTGAAAAGTAAAATAGCATTCGAAGAGTAGACCGATCCCCAGCGTCGTGCATGGCAGCCTTCCCTGTAGCGAGGGGGCAGCCTGAGTTCTCTCTCCTCAAACCTACCAAACTTCACAGTGACGCACGAAAAATGTGGGTTTAGACTCAGGCAGACCATCATTACAAATGATTTTATCACGTGGGAAACAGCATTCCGCGTGTGAGAAGTGGTTTCGCATGTGAGGCACTCGGGGGCACATGTGCTTTTCAGGCTTTTCACATGTGGCTCGGTTTTCGAGCGTCCCACCTGCATGCTCAAGACACTTTGAACCATAGATGGGTTACCCCAATGTTAGAACTTTCCAGGCTGCAGCGTATAGTAGACTGGTTTAAAAAGTCGACAGAGCGGGTAAGCCCCAGCTGCAGTCGAGGGGCGGGGCCAAATTAGCACATTTATAAATCCCCACAACCTAGATGACTCAAAGGTACTGAATTTGATCACATTAGAACACATTTTATTTCTAGTGGGGACTTTTTTTTACATGAAACAATATCAAAATGTGTAGTTTTTACAAAATAGAAATTCTAACAGGGTTTAATCAGTTGCGGGAGAAGAACTTTAATTCAAAGACGATGATGGCAAAGGTACTAGTCAGGCACAGCCGTGATGTGCTTGGCATCATCAGAACAGAAAGGACATATGACAAGAGAACCAGGTTTGTTCTCTCAATTTACAATGCACATAAATGTCTTTTAAAGCTCTTGTATAGCCACTGGGTTATATAACAAGATACAACGCTGTCATGTGTCAAGGAGTTTCGAGTTTAGAGAGCCTGTCCCTGCTGAAGAGTTCATGCCTCCAGGAAGCCTTCAGTCGCTACAACTTTGCTCCGAGCTCCCACGGCGTTGTACAAGACGGACGCTGTATTATTATCTCCCGGAGAGCTGCATTCATTACCGGCCCATACTGTAAACTGTACAATGACAGCGCCTGCCGCAGACAAATTGGTTGCTTACTGAAAGTGTCGGGTCATCCATCTTAAATAACTGGCCGATGTTCAGACTGAAAATTCATATTCTCGCCTCCCTGAGTGTTCAGGCGTTTGTTAAACGTGGGTCAATGAAATAGGGGCTGTTTCGTTTTATAGTGTCCTCGTTTGAGGGGTTCCTCTTTCTTCCCCGTCTTTTCGTGCCTGTGCTCTCAGGTAATGGCAGCGTGTTTCCTCTTACGCTCAGAAATATGAACCCAAAATGGTAGAGAAAGTGCTAAAGAGCTTCTGTGGGAGCCGCCACGTGTTTGCGCTCTGAACGGCTGATATGTCACACCTGCACCTCAAAACAGGAAAAGATAAAACACGGTTTGAAAACACCAGTTCCAGATTGTCTCTTTAGCTCTTTTCTGTCTTTGTGAATGTCTTTTTTTTTATCTTGTTGTCTTCGTCTGTCTCTCGCATGTGTTTCTTTTTTCTATGGTTCAGTTGTCCCAGCAAACTTTACATTAGAGTTGCTTCCCTCCGTTTAGCCCATATGAATCACTGCACCGACAGCAAAAGGCCACAGAGTAATGAACTTTCTTCGAGGGGCTTCTTCAGAGCCGCCCCTGGTGCGCATACGCATGCAATTACTCCCAGGACGATGTACTTTTTCATGCGGGACAAGCCTCCTCGGATTGATTTCATTCATCGGCCTATTGGCCCACGCCTGGACGTTCATGTCAGTGATGTGTGGAGAGCGTGACTGCTGAAAAGATCTCACTTTGTACATGCTCCCGTACCGACACTTGATGATGACAAAGTGTTCAGTTCAAGGAGAGACATCAATAAGAAAACATGGCTCATTAAAGGGTTTACTGATGAGCCGGAACACTTAAATGGCTTTGATTTTTATTTTCGTGCCTAACATGTTTTTCCAATTCAGGGACAACATTAAGTCTCCATCAGGACAAGTTATTTTCACACCAAGGAGGAAATGTTTCCACTTCAGTTTGTTTGATCTGTTAGCAGCCTACCACCCAGCTTTTAGGTCAAATTGTTTGGAAAATCAACAAATCATCAGGGTTTCTTTTGTTAATGGTTTGAATGTTGGATTTTTTTGGTTCAAAGATCAAGACAATGGAAAAAATTCTAAATTTTCTCCAGACAGACTTCTCCAAAATCTCAATTTAGGTCTGTTTGTAACTAGTTCACTAGTTCAATCACATCACACAATTTAATAGCAGATTTTTGTTTTCAATGCAAATAAAATTTGATGGCTATGAAAAAGCTCCGTGACAAAGATACATTAAACCCCTAAATCTAAATTATTTGCCCTTCACTTGACGGGTGTGGGCCTTGAAAATGTGTATAATATTTATCCAAACAGCACAAGTGTCCCACGAACAAGTGCCGCCATTTTGTGCTGGTGACATTATTCGCGCAAAAGTCATCAGGCGGGGAAACTGTGGTTTCAATTTCCACTCATCAAGTATGTGCTCAGCTGTCAGCTGTGGTGTTTCATCATCAATCAACTAAGTAAAACCCAACTGTTCAGAAAAATAAACACTTGAACATACATCTGCCAGGGAAGAATGACCTAAAATGGCACAAACCGTGAGTTTGATGTGTCCTTTTAGTTTGTCCCATCTGCAAACATGGAGGGGGAGGTTTGACCTGTACTGCAGCCAGCCACCAGGGGGCGATCCAGATGCTTTGGCTTCCATATGGGGAGCTCTCACATCAAAGCGTGGGCTGCTTTTTGGCTTTA